>PVKA01041458.1:0-18073 GCA_004027165.1 Ctenomys sociabilis | reverse complement strand
AATGATAAGTTTGAAGCATTTATACTGAAGTGGATGCCACTTGAACATATACTCATAAGTGAAATAAACCAGACACACATGTGTAAATATCGTATAGTCTCCCTAGTATAACAAGCGAAAAGCAGAAATACAAAAGGAAATGTATAACAAGTAAAATCAATTGAGTCAGATAAGGCAAAGTGAATGGCATATGCTGCAGATTACTAATCAGCTTTTCTCCTGGATGGTTAACCACCTAAGTTCAGAGATCAAAATTGGAGAAATAGAAGAGCCACAAGGCCAGCCAACATTTTGGGCGTAGCCTTTCAAGGTCAGCAAAGACTCAGGACATAGGAGAACCTATACTACAATATCATGCAACTCAGATGAGCTCCAAATTTTCTGAATAAGGAGATTATAGAGCCATAGAGGAAAGAGATTGAAGTTCTATAGTGTGCCTGGGGAGAGTCACATGAAGAGAAACTTTCTCTCAAGCTTTCACAGAGATCAAACTGTTCAAGCATTGGTCGTGACTCATCCACATGGATGACACAGACAAAGGATCTACAGAATAATGTACAGGACTACAAGATAAACCTGAGAGGACTTCACTGACCACATAAGAAATATAAAGTTCATGTGTTGGTATATAAGTCTTGATCTATCTAGGTTTTAACCATCCAGCAGAAAAGTAGAAAAATGAAGTATACTTCGTGGGGCCATAATATTAAGCTGAGCTGTAAATGGCTATGGTCGACAACTTCTTTGAATAACTCACTATTGTTGTGGAATGCTGGACTGTGTTGGACTGTGGTGTCCAGTTCAAGCACCTAAGTTAGTTGAATGACAATGGAGTGCCCACCTTTGATAGGTGTCGACAAAGGAAGGGGTATAGAAAGAAAAAATCGTGATGTGTGTGTATGGACAGTACAGTTGGGATAGATAACGCTGTGCTTCTACATAATCCTATGAGAGGCAAGATCTGCACTAATGGTGGTTGGACAGGATATTATGTTAGCTTCTAGTACTATGGTCATCAACTAGGAAAATAATTATTGAATTTTTGGTATAATTCACATACAAAAATAAGATAAGTAAGCAGCTACACTCTTAATTTACTGATAAGAGACATCTGCTATAATAATGTCTGTAAGTATATCATGTATGCACCTTGTATGATACCAAAACATTATGAAAACAGTTTGCAATGTATTAATTTATCGAATCTGTCTTGTTAAGGTGTCTTGAAACTGTCTGATTGATATTTGTACTTCAATAAAAATAAATAAATAAATAAAATAAAAAAATAAAAGTTACGCATGTTAAGGTTATAAACTGATGTCTTGATACATTTTTTTACATTATGTACTGTTTAAAGCATGTTCAACCTATCATATCTTTGTATTTCTATTTATTTATTTATTTATTTATTTATTTTTGGTGAACCCGGGGATTGAACAAGGCCCTTGGGCTTGCCAGGAAAGTGCTTATTCCCCTGAGCCATCTCCCTGGCCCCAATGATATGTTTTTAAATATTTATTGTTTATTTATGGTAAAGGTTTTCAAAATCTTTTCTTCTACTTTTTCTGTTGTAGAATACATTATTGTTATCTATAAGAACTTACTTCTAATGTAATTTAGTACTTGCTGATAAGCTGTTGGTTTTTTAATATTGAATAAAAGTTCTTTGAAATTATAACATTGCAGAGGCAGGCATGGAGGTCCATTCCTGTGATCTTAGCACTCTAGGAGATTGAGTCAGGAGGAATACAAAGTCAAATCAACATTGTACTTATGTAGAAGTTAGTGAAGAGGGGGCATTTTATCAATAACTAACTGAATGAATAAATAAATCAATAAATGTGCTGAATATACAGTTCGTAAGTAGGCAGATCTTTGGTTCAGTTCCTGGTACTGAAAAGAAAAATTTGTGTAAATTATTAGATTGTCAGTGAATGTTTGAGTGGCGCGAAATATATTGTCTTAATGGAATCAATGAATATGTATGAAACAAAGAAAAATGTGAACTCACAGTGAAATTTTAATTAATGCAAACAAATGATTCCTAATAATATAAGACTTTGTTTATAAAGGAAGAACAATTTTTCTCAAAGTTTTCAAAGCAAGAACTATTTTTTTTCTGTATTTTAAGGAAGGGTCTACAAGGTGGTAGGGTCTCACTATTAGATCAGACTTGCAGTGATCTGCCTGTTTACAGCCTCCCAAGAGTCGGGATTACAGATGAGCACCACCGCCCCCAGCCTCAATTGCCATCTCAGCATGCCCCATGGGTGGGACCGGCTTTGGAAGGCCCGGGGATTGAAACCTCGGCCCCTGTGTTTGCTTACTGACACTTCAGGCTGCTGAGCTATTTGGCTGGCCTTCAAAACAGGAATTTATGAGTAACATAAAATTAAATTATATTCCCCAAATTCAAAGTTGAAATTTAATTTTTTTCTGTATTTAACAATGCATGAATTTTGTAGTATTTTGAGCTCCAATTTGGACACAAATATTTATTCTTTCTAGTGATCATACTTCTAGTGACAGTTACAGAAATTGAAGTAAGTATTTGGATTATTATAAAATAATAGTACATAATGGTTATTTAAGTTTTAAAACTCATGGTAACATTTTTAAATTATCTTAACTGCTTATAAGTCTCCTTAGTACTGAGGGAAGAAAATGTGGTCTCATGTAGTCTTATGTTTATATATATTCTCTGTGGTTAATGTTCTTAAAACACATTTAATGCTCATTTCTAGTGCATTTCATTCTATAAGTTATTTCTACCTGCGTATTCTTATCTCTTCTTAGCTGCCCATTATTCTATCTGCTTATATACATAAAAATTATATTCACCAGTTATTATTCATTGATAGATCCTTGATGGATGAGGCTTTTCAGTCTTGTTGGTTTTATTTGTATTTCCAGAGTTCTTGTGGTATTTAAAAGATGCATTATTAATATTTTTGAATTAAGGTTAATCTTGTATATAATGTAACACTTTGGTCACTATAACAATTAAAAA
Organism: Ctenomys sociabilis; assembly: GCA_004027165.1. NCBI lineage: Eukaryota > Metazoa > Chordata > Mammalia > Rodentia > Ctenomyidae > Ctenomys > Ctenomys sociabilis. Next base: position 15,063 of record PVKA01041458.1, on the reverse strand, counting down.
TAATGAAACAGGGCTGGTGAGGCTGAAAACAGGATGATCAATACAAGTCTGAGCTGTGTAGTGAGACCCTATGCCAAAGTACATATGAAATAATAATAATGATATTAATATTAATAACAATAATAATAAAACATTGATGCATTTGGTCATTCTTGTGTTAACACAAAATAAAGAAATGTGTGTGATAAATGACAAAGTGAATACCTGAAAAATTGATATGAATGGGATGAGATACTAATAAGCAATCTTTTAAACTTTCTGGTTTATGTAATCTATCTTTTAAAACAAAGTTACCTACAAATGTGATGATTATCCAATTTTTGAAATTATGCTTAATTGATAAAGTTCATTTTTCCTATGTGTTTGAGTTTTCTGATCTTTATATAGCAAGTATATGTTGCTTAGTCATTAATGATATCAGTAAGCCTCATAGTTATTATATTTTAAGTGAGTAAAGATGTAAATAAGAAAAGATTACATAATCTGCACTAGTGTAGATTATATATATAGCTTAAGAAGAATGAAAAGTGGTACAAGGTAAGAAAAAGAAGTCCATAGAAGGGCAGCAGCAGGACAGTACGGTAGTGCTTGAACATGGTGACAATGTGTTAAGGACTGTCGGCTCAGGTTCACATGTCAGGCTGTCAAGTCCAGCTTCAGAGATCCAGCAGGGTCGGTGGTGTTCATACAGGGGATACCTGACACAGAAAGTCACAGCCCAACAGAGAGAAGGGGCTTCCACATGAAGATAGGTGCATGACACAAAGGGGCATAATCATAGCAAGATGAGGAGGGCATCCATAGGAAGAAGAGAGAGACACTGCAAAGAGTCAAGACACATGAAGAATCGTGGTGGGCCATCCTCACATGCAATTGTTCATCCTGCTTTGTGGTAGAAAAACCCAAACCTAGGTAATGATAAAGTTCACATATGGCCTCACGTAATGTCAGAGCCCAAGGAGGATGAGCATGGCTCCCACAAGAGGACATGGATTGATATGGAGGAGGGTCTGGCTTATGTCAGGCCTTCGTGGTGTGTGGTGGGAGAAAGTGTAGGCCTTTTCAGAAAATATTTTTATTGGAATGTATTTGTGATGCATAATAATGGTATTCATTTTGGAGAGCTAGTACATATACACTTGTGTACCATCTCTGCGTCATCTTCTATCCCTTCTCCCTTCCTATGTCGCCTCCTTCCTCCATCTTTTCCAGTAATGGCTAAGTAGGACAACAAAAGGAGAGAAATCAGTCAGAAACCTTAACAGAAAAAAAGGCAGAAAAGTTAAAGTATGTGTGTGCCTAGTGAGTCCAGCCTCAAACAATGAAAAATGTTGCAGAGAAAGAAAGTGAACAGTGCTCAAGGCATAAATTCAATCAGAATGTCATATTTTTATTTTGGAAATCACATACAGAAACCTTTAGGGATACTAGTACAATGAGGATAAATATTTTAGAAAAGAGTGATAATGACAGAAATGTGTCTTACAGATTAAGAAAGGATCTTATTTAGAGTCAGAGAAAGGAATGAAATAGAACAATTATCAGTTATTTGAGTAGGCTTTAATGTCTTATAACCACCATTTGTCCCGCTTACTTCTCGACTTGCTAGGACAAAATACCTGACATTCAAAGTTAAAGAAGGAAAGGTTGTTTTATTTGGCTCACAGCTTGTAGCAGTTTCAGTTGACTGGATCCAAGGCAGGGTGCTCAGCAGAGGCCATTTCAGATGATGGGTAGAAAGCAGCAAAAGCAATAACCAAGGAATTTTACAGCTTTTCAATGTCCCTATTCTATTATAACTCTAAAATTTTTAACTGGTGATCTACCTTTAGAAAGCCACTTCTGTGTATGAGTGAGCATACATGCTTTGTATGCCCTTCCTTACAGAATTTCACGAATAAACATGAGGATGGAAACTGTAATGTAGTTTATAATTTTCATCACATCCTGCAAGCATCGTTAAATTCAGGTGACACTTTTTTAGCTCGCCAATATTTCCCTATGGATGACAGAGTGCACAGACTCACATTCAGAAGCAATCTCTTTGACCCAAGTAATGAAAACAGCCATGCAGCTGCTGTCTCTGCATACACTAGCATAAAATGACCAATTATGTTTTCTTGATATGTAATCATTCCAAGACTTGCATAGTTCTGCAGCTGTGGTGCTATTTGAGAGGGGATAGAACACGATGCAGCAATCCTCCTGAAAAGTATAGTTTGTATAAACGAGCATTGTTGTCCTGTCCACATCAGTAGATTTGTCGATTTAAATGGTATACCATGACGACTCATTAGTCCTCTCTAATAATTGTTCCTCAACATTGTCTGTTCATCAGTTTGCCTACGTGTGATGTTAACAGAAAGTGGAGCATGCCATTCTCTGAACTGCAGGCCCTCCTTAAAATTTCACAACAGGTGTCCGTAGCAGTAGCAAAGACAGGCTTTCAAATGATGCTTTCAGTTTAGACACTTAGGGTGAAGTGGGTACCTTCAGTTGCTTGTGTTCCTCATATTCATTTAAAAATATAACCTCAAAAGCATGTCTCTTAATGCTTAGTCTCAAAGTGATGAATTGATTTTGAAATTTTCATGAGTTTGTTGAAGAGCTCTTCATTGCATGGTACAGAAAGCAAACTGCAAGAATGTAAATCACTTGTCATGATGAATCCATAATTTAAATAGGAGAGTTCACATTTTATGATAAAGCTTTCTTTTTGTTGCTAGTCTAGTCTTTTGCTATTTAATCTTTGGGTTTATTTCCCCTTTATCAAGAAGCTCTTCAGTGAAGTTTGTTTTTCTATTCACTTTGGCTGGAGTTAGCTTTTGGGCTTAACAAAACTATAAATGAACAGTGCAGAAAAAGGATCAGAAGGAAATCATAACTGAAGTAAAGCACAGACAACATGCAAATTAAACTTATAGGGTTTTAGAATGAGGCTGCATGCAATTGATTTATTGTGGACTCCAGGCAGTCAAAACTCTTTGCTAGGGCTGACCAAATAGCTCAGGGATTAAAGCACCTGCAAGCAGGTACAGAGGCTGGGAGTTCGATCCCTGGGCCTGAAATGCTGGCCCTGCCTCCAGGGTGAGCTAAGATAGCAATTGAGACTGGGCTTGGTGGTGTGTGCCTGTAAATCCAGCTCTTCAGATGCAGTAAACAGGAGATCACTGAGTCTTATCTAGTAGTGAGACTCTGAACACTCTGTAGATCCTTCCTTAAAGATACAAATAAATAAATAAAACTATCTGCTAATATTAACCCTATGTTTGTTGCCACTCACCAGTCCTAGCATACTACCTTCACTCTACATCACTTCACCAGGCGTTAGATTATCACAAGGAGCACACAACCGGGATTCCTTGCATGTGAGTTTCACAGTAGAGTTTATGTTCCTGAGAAAAGCCAATGCTGCTACTGACCTGACAGAAGGTGGAGTTGGGGCAGCAATTCCAGTGGCAACCAGTGACTGTGCATACAGCTGACCCTTCATTCCTGGCAATTATCTTTGGCTTTCTGCACGGTCCCTTTCTAAGAAGCCATAGAAAAGAGCAAGTTCATAGCTCAGGTTCAGGGCACCCTGCCAAACCTCTTTGTACTAATAAGCACACTAAGAGGTTAAAAGATAATGACCATCTTCTAAGTGACAGTTAATGATTTGGGAATACAGATGATTATTTTCAAATGCTATTGCAGATAAAAAATAAAGTATGGAAGTTCCAGAAATAACTGAAAGATATGTAGGAGTATTTGAACTATATAGTGATGCGCTGAATATGGAGGCATCAATCTGATTACATTTACACAAACTGTCCTGTTATGGGGGTGAATGTATTCATTTTCTAGAGATGCCTTAGCAAACTAATACAGCAAACTAAAGAAACTAATTTGTTAGCCTAGAGATCCAAACACTAGAATCAAGACTAAGCAGTGAAGGCAAGGTCAGCTCCTTCTCTGTACTTTAAAGAAGAATCCACTCTCTGCCTGCCTGTAGCTTTGATGGACTGCACATAGTCTCACATGTTCTTTAGTCTACCTCATTACTGTGATCCCTACCTTCTTGTTCACATTGCATTCTCCATGTTTGCAAGTATATGTCCTAGTTTATCCTCATTAAAGTGACACCAGCAACATTGGCTAAGAGGAACACCTTCCCCAACTTTGACATCAACTAATTATACCCACAATTACCCTGTTTCTAAGTAAGATCATAGTGTGAGATACAGGAGCAAAATTTCTTCATGTGAATGTTGGAGTGACAACATTCTAATGTTGGAGTGACAAACCTCAACTAATAACAGAAAACCGATCAAATTTCTTCAGATGAAACATTAATACCCTATGAATTTCTTCAAGAGTATATTGCTTGATATCTTACAAATACAATGATGCTTAATATTTCAACCACTTTAAAAATTACATGCTGTATATTGTAATATAGTACACTACCATCTTCAAAAGCCCCAATACTTTGGAAGAACAGCTTGTCCACTTGGTTCATGCCAAGAGTCATTCCAGACTGGGCAGAAGAGCAACCTTGAATTCAGGAAGAACTATGATGTGATAGATCTCATGCAGAATCAATTTAATAATCTGATAAAATAAAATTAATTATATCTTATTTATTTATTTATTTGCAGAACTCAGGATTGAACTCAGGCCCTTACACTTGCCAGGGAAGTGCTTATTCCACTGACCTATCTTCCCAGCCCCTGTATCCTATTTAAATAGCACTAGTTCATTAATATTTTGGAATACTTACTCTCCATTTCCTGACCTTAGTATTACTTTGGAAAGTAGTATGATTTCAGAGGAAAAACATACAGTTATCCCATGAGAACCTGATGCAAATTGAAATCTTTGTGATTGGCAAATGAAACATTATTCTGTGTTTTATTTGATATGGTCGAAACACATAAGTATGAACAACACACTAATTGGAATCACCCTGCCTGAATTATCCATGATTAACTGCTTCATTTAAGGTCATCCAATGAGCACCTATTCATCTGCAAACTTAGTTCCTTTTTGCTATATAGCACAGCATATTGTTATAGGCTATAGAAAGTAAATGTGAACATATTTGAGGTCTATAATTCTGCCTGTCATAGAACTTGAGTGTTCCAATCCTTGCTGTAAAGATCCATAAGAACATAAAAATTGTTTTGAAGCCACTTTGAAGTAATTCATGAGCACAGTATCATGAAACAAATAGGAGGATGCTCTCTTTTTTATTTTTTTCACCTAGTTCTCTAAATGATAAGGGGAATTTACAACATGAGAAATGTAACTAAACTTATTGTGCATTACCTTATTTCTCAGCTAGAATTGTGCATTATGATTCTCTAGCAAACAAAAAAAAATGATGAATTGAGGCAAGTTTTACCCCTGAATATTCAGAAAATCAAGCTGTAAGTCAAATAAGGTTCTTAAGAAGAATATTCATATATCTACTACTTATTCTCTGATCTCTGATCAGTAACTTCAGTGTGCTTTCTTGACTATAAAGACTTAGATCCAGTGTCTTTTACTGCAGAGGCCATTGGCTGTCAGACTCTGGTGGTGAAAGAAATGTTTTTCTTTTTCTTGTTTTTTTGCATGTAATTTATCATTATGAACACCTGAAGACACAAAATATTTTGTATCTACTACTGCCTAAAAGTATATTCAAATATATATGGAACAAAAAGATATTCATGTGATAAAATAACAAATAGCTATTTACAACAATTTAAATTTCTAAGGATGAATTTCATCACTAGATTTTGCAATTTCCAGCCTTCAAAATAATGTAGATTTATTTTTCCATCATCTTGCCAGAGTTCACACCTTGAAATTATTCTTCTCACCCAACAACTGAACAAATGCTAGGCCTTCGAAGCAAACATTCCATCTTCACACTTTCCAGCACCAGAAAGATGGTATGAGGATGTTCCTTTAACTCTGTTCAATAATACTGACAAGGATTAGTGGAAGTCTCATCAACACCACACTCCTGGCAAATGAAAACATTCACTTTTTTTTAAAGAAATAAATTAGAATTAAAACACAAAAATTTACAGGTTATAAAGAATTTCACTTAACAAAGTAATATGAATTTCATAGTATCTGCTGTAATATATTGTGTTGTCTTCCAACCACATATTCATATTATCAGATATATGCATGTAAATTTGGAAGAAGAAAGAAATATAAAAGAAATTAAGAAGAGAAAATATACATGAATTGAGAAAATGAGACAAAGCATATGATTATCTGTTCCTTTCCATAGACCATCAGAAATCCACAATACAGTTGTCCAAACCATCCTGCTTATACATCTAGGTAAATCTTATTCCCCCACTTATTTTCCTGTCCTTCTACTCAAATCGCTAACTCTTTCCTTTTGAATAAATTCATTCTTTTTTCCTAGTATCTATTGTACCCTTCAGATTCCATTTTTCTCTTTCATGTTCTCACACTGAACACAAAATGCAATGGTTGCACTTGCAGTTCATGGTACTGGCATAGAGACAGACTTGAGAATCAGTGCAACAGATTAGAAGATACAGAAACAATTACAATCACAGTTATCCCCCTTATCAAAGATGAGACAAATACTCTCACTGGAAGAAAGATAGCCTTTTTAATAAATGGTGCTAAAAAACCTGGCTTTCTGCAAGTCAAAGGCTAAAATTAGATTCAAGTTTATCACTTTGCACAAAGCTATAGTCAAAAAAGAACAAAAATTTATACATTAAAACTGAAACACTAACTCTTCTGGAAGGAAATGTAGGTAGAAATCTTATAGATATAGGGGTAGGTAGAGAGTAAATCAACAAAAACAAAACTACACAGGAAATACTTCAAGGAATCAACAACTAGGATCTAATCTTCTTGAAAAGTTTCTGCACATCAATGCAAATCTCCAGCACAGTAAAAAGAAAACCACAAACAGAAAAAAAGTATATGCAACTATCCCTCCAACGAATGACTTCTATCTAAAACATGTAAAGAATTTTAAAAACTCAAGCCCATCAAATTCAAAATGTAATTCAAGGGCCAGGGAGATGGCTCAGTAGAATAAGTGCTTGCCCGGCAAGCCTAAGGGCCTGAGTTCAATCCCCGGTTCCACCAAAAAAAAAAAAAAAAAAAAAAAAAAATGTAATTCAAAAATGGACTTGAGATGAATATATGCTTCTCAGAGGAAGAAATACAAACAACAAGTAAATATATAAAAAAATGTTCAACATCATTTGTCATTTGAGAAAGGTAAATTAAAACAACACTGAAATTCCATCTCATCCCAAAAACAATGGATAACATGAAGAAGTCAGTCAATAACATATATTTAAGGGTCTGTAGAAAAAAATAAACATTTCTGCACTTTTTGTGTGAGTGCAGAGTAGTACAACCACTGTAAAAATCAGTGCAGAGGTTTCATTAAAAGCTAGGGTTAATAACCCCATTCAAGCCAGATGTTGCCCTCCTGGGTATTTTTCCAGAAAACATCATTTTTTTCTTAATCTAGTTTAATTTAATTTTGAAGAGTAAAAACAGAAGCAAAAGCAAATACAGAAAGACAGAAATAGGGTAATATACAAAAATATATATGCTACAGGTTTTAAGTACAGTAATAGCTAATTAATAGCTGTTCCTATGTTATCTATTTTTATTGTCAAACCTGTTGTTCAGATTAACAGATATAGTTTTGCAAGATTGGGGAAATAATTGAATATTTATACTTGCTTTCAAGAAATCTTAATTTTTTATCTTTTTTGTTTTGTTTTAACCAGCATAAGAATCAGTCATTAGAAAAAGTACACGTTTAGAAGACCACAATGAGAGGTATTCAACCATGGGTTTTATATTACACGTTGCTGTCCTCAATGTATTTCCTCAGATCACAGATATCAGCATACAGAGTTAGTCAATGTGAAAATGCTAAACATTAACTGCTATTTTGAAAGAAACTGATGGAAATTATGCGTGCAATCATCTGAGCCATCCTAAATATACATCATTTTAAAGGCTGTGGAAATCAAGTTGACACTGGGAGGCCAGTACTCAACATTAGAGTGAATCCTGCATATTAAACCTATATAAAAGATGGAAAGTAAAGTAAAATATTCAAGTAGCAGCCAGTGTCTCTGATCTTTATAATTTCCTGCCATCTTTGGGCTTTAGACTTGACTTGCTCATCTTTTTCTGGGAGTTTGAGGTGCAACACAGAATTGTTTATTTTATGATGTGACAACTTATTGCTATAAATTTCCCTCTGTAGCCAGCTTTCATTGCATCTCACAGATTCTAGTAAGTTGCATCTCCATTTTTTGTTAAATTATAAACATTGTTTAATTTCTTATTCACTTTCATCTGTGACCCATTGATTATTCAGGAAGGTATTATTTACTTTCCATGTGTTTGTAGAATTTTGCTTTTTCTCTTATCAGTAATTTTCAGTTTCATTGCACTGTGGACATAATATGCATTGGATAATTTTGTTCCCTTTGCATTTATTTAAGCATGTTCTATGTGCTAGTACATGCATCTATTTTAAAGAATGTACCAAGTGCAGCTGAGAAAAATGTGTATTCTGATACAGTTGGGTGGAACCCTCTGTAAAGTTCTACTAAGGCCATTTCTTCACAAATTCAATTTAGTTCTGTTCTTTCTTTTGCTCATTTTTTTGCATGGTTGATCTATCTCTTTCTGTCAATAAGGTTTTAAAGTCTCCCAATACAATTATGTTATTGCTCATTGTGTTATGTCTGCCAATATTTGTCTTATAGCCTGGCCAGATAGCCCAGGGGACTAAAGCGCCTTCTTAGGCAGAGTGCAGTGGCCGGCATTCAATTCCCATCATGATGAGCTGCCCCCATCTCAGGGGTACATTGAGAAGGCTATTGAGACTGGGTGTGGTGGTGCACGCCTGTACTCCCAGTACTAGAAGGTTCAAAACAGAAGGATCACTATGTGTCTGATCTATGTAGGGAGACCCTGCAGACCCTGCAGACCCAATACCAAATACAAAAAAAAAAATTGTCTTATATAGTTGAGTTCTCCTACATCAGGTACATATATATTTATAATTGTTATCACTTCTTCTTTCTCCTAACAAATGTGTAAAGATCTTCTTTGTCACTTTTATTTAATAATTGGTTTGAAGTTGACATTGTCATCAACCAGAACAGCAAAGCTGCTCTTTTTCTGGTTTGCTGTCATATGATGTATTGTTTTCCATCCTTTGACATTCAGTCTACTAAGTTTTTTAGGTTAAAGGTGTTTCTTGTATACAGAATATTGTTGGATTTTGTTTCTTTATTTATTTATTTTTTGGCAGAACCGGGGATTGAACTTAGGCCCTTGCACTTGCCAGGGAAGTACTTATTCCACTGAGCCATCTCCCCGGCTCTAGATTTTGTTTCTTGATCCACTCTGCCAGTCTGCTTCTTTTGGATGGTCAATTGAGGCCATTGATGTTGACAATTGTAACTGATATGTATTGGCTTACATTTGTCATGCTGTTTTCTTACGATGGGATCCCTAATTTTCCACTTTGTCTAATTACTTGCTCTGCTTGGGAGTTCTCTTCTGTTGTTGTTAAAGTTGTAGTCATCTTTGTCTCTTTCTAAAATATCTGTCAGTACTCTTTGTAAGGTTGTTTGGTTGTCATGAATTTCTTCAGTTTTCCTTTGTAATGGAATTATCTAATCTCTCCATTAAATTTGATAGATAGCTTTGTAGGATACATCAATTTGGTTTGAAAGTAGTTTTATTTCAGGACTTCAAATACCTCAATCCAAGCTCTTCTTGATTTGATTATATGAGTTGAGAAATCTGATCTGATTCTCAAGGGCTTTCTGTTATAGGTGATTTGTTCTGTCTTACAACTTTTTTTCTTTCATTTATGTATTCGGTATAGGGTCTTACTACGTATCTCAGACCTGTACTGATACTCTTGTTTTCAGCCTCCTAGTTGCTAGGAATAGAAGCATGTGCTACCACACATGAATTCAGTCCCCAGCAGGACCAATAGGACATGTGGGACTAGGACATCTAACCCTTGTACCTGCTCTAGCAACTTTTAGTGTTTTGTTCTTTTGCTTAGTTTCTGGGACCTTGATTATTATATGTCTTGGTGATAATTTGTTGTGATTATGGACAGCTGGAGGTCTATATGCTTCTGTTATCAGTATATTAGATTGTCCCATGATTGGGAATTTTTCTGCTACTACTTATGCAAACATTCTTTTTATGCCTTTTGTGTTATCTCCAACTATTTTCTAGATACATATTTGTCTTATATTATCTTTCTTTGCCTCATCCTGCATCTGTTCTATTGTCATTTCCTGGTTTCTCATTATGTTTAAGAGATGTTTTCTGACATGTTCACTAGCAGCAATGTTATCTTCAAGGTATGAAATTTTATCTTCTGTTTCATTCAAGTGATTTTTTCCAGCTTTCAATGGAATTCTTAATGTCCTGGATATCTTTTGAACCTGTTTCATGCATTCTAATTCTCTCTTATATTGTTCATTCAGTGGTTCCATCACTTTACTATTTTGTGCTATGTTTTTAATCTTTGTTTTCCTTTGATATATCAAGCAATTCTTTCATGATTGTTGTTGTTTCCTTTTTACTTGAGAGATTATGTCTGATATAACTTCCTCCATAGCCTGATGGAGTTGTTTCTTTCCTTCAGTTGCTATCAACTCTGAAATTTCAGGACTATGACTTCTATGTCTTTCTGTGAACTTGTCTCCTGGACTTATTTTGGGTGGACTGGAGGTCTGAGATTGATTTTTGTTCCTTCCTTTTGTCATTTTTTGCAGTGATGATAGATGGGGAGTTGCAGATCAGCAAGGCTTTCAGAAGAATTGGAGGGCAGTGTAAGCTCATCAAAGTTCCTGCTGTACGGTGTTCAGAGTGGTTTCTACCTCAGTAAACAGGGCGGACAAGCCACAGTTCAAGAAGGATCCAGCAGTGATGATTGCAGAACAAAGTTATGTAAGACTCTACCAATGATGGATTGGTGCAAGGTAATGTTCATTAAGTCTCCTGCAGGTGGCAATGGTAAAGTCTCCCTGGTGGTCTTCAGGTCAAGTACAGGTACCCAGACTCATCAGAAAGGCTGGGGATAGGGCTAAGGCTGCTATGTCTCCCTGGCAGTCTTCAGGGCAAGGAAGGGTGGCCACAGTTCAGCAGAGCTCCAGTAGCAAGGCAGGGAGTGGGTGCAGGGACTAGTCTACCAGGTCTCTCTGGCTGTCTTCAGGGTAAGAACAGGTCTCTCTACATAATAAACCAAAATCCTAGTATAAAATTCAGATATCACTATCACACTAAGATGCTTGAAACACAATATATTAAGAAAAGATAGAAAAGTAATTAAAAGGAAGCAGAAAAGTCTTGTTTATTAGCCTCTATCTGTTTCTTTTCAAAGAGAGAAATGAATAACAAGTTTATAGATATGACATCACTACCTACATTCAGTATGTTTATTAAATTCAATACTGGAATAAATAATGAAAACTTATCAATCCAAGAAAATGAATAATAGTATAGAATATAATTCATATTAATTATAAATTGAAGTACAAGTTTTGTTAAAATTTATTCAAAATACAAATTTACTCATCTGTTAAAGTATGGTTACTGCAAGAAAGTGAAAAAAAATGACAGTGTTAAAAGGAGGTATTTTTAAATCTGATGAATGATGTGCTTGATGTTAGTAAAAGGGCATTTTTTGAATGTTTCTCTCTGAAATATTTTTATGAGCTCATGAGTCAAGAGAAATCTTGCTTTTCTATATTATATAAATTTCATATTCTGCTTACATGATTTCACCCTTTTTTCTTGTATTCTTGAGGTGACAATATATTAGAATGTGAAAATCAATGTAAATCAGAAGTTTTTTAGCCAAGGAGCTCAGCAGATTAAAGTGCCTGCTTAGGCAGTCACAGCAGAGGGGATTCAATGTTTATCTGGTGCCTTTGAATGTGGGATGTATTTAAGTTTTCATTTGTACAGAGGCTCCCAGTTGAAGTTTGCCTTGGATCTTGGAGGAGACTTGGCAACTGGAATTTTCAGCAATGCTAAAACTATTGGGGCCTTGAAAACTCTTAGAGATTGATTAAAATGCCTTTTGGATAAAGGGATGTGCATGAGACTTTGGGAGTCAAGGGAGGATTGTTATGTTTTGTGTCTAGTTGTCCCCCAAAAGCCTCATGTAAGTCATGCATATGCAGCTTGTGGAGCAGCGAGTGGCTTGAGGGGCAGAGCCAGAGAACCAGAGCGGGGCTTGAGAGGCTTGAACCGTGTCACTGGCAGCATGTGCCCTGAACCCCCCAGGCCAGCAGCCTCGCTTGAAGGTATAGAGGACACCACAGTCCCCAACCTCTCCTCCAGGCCCTGTAGTCTGGGGTAGTAGTGTCTACGTTTGAAACCCCTGCAATTAAGACTCCAAGGTCTTGCTAGGTAATTCAGGCTGTTTTAAACTATGAAACCTCCAGTAACAATAAGCTAAATTGACCTTTCCTTCCTTTGTTTTGAGTATCAGCTATTTGTTCCAGCAATGAGAGAAGAGTAACTAAGACAGACGTGTAACCTAATACACTTTGTCACTGTTTCAGTGTCTCAGGATAGTGATCTACAAAGGCCTCTTGCTACCTGGGCTACTTTTCCAACTTAAAAATTCTACATATTTTCTATATTCCAAGTATGCAAAAACAATATTGCTTACTTTATTAAACCAATATTAATAACAAAGAAAATTATATTAAAAATAGACTATCTCAAAGCTATCAAAGACATATGTAAAATATGATGAAATATATATTTGGTATTAAATACACCAATATTTTCCTGACCTTTGGGAGACTACTAAGCTTTAAGACTTTGTGACTAAGTGAAAGGAGAAAAGAAGGGAAGGAAAATTTATATATAATTTCTTTTTCTTTGATATATATGTATATGATATGATAGGTAGCTATATAATGAATTTCCATTAGTTTATTTAAAAACTGTGTTCTTATGCTATTCGATCAATTATTATCCTTATACGTTGCAATCTGAGCAACTGCTTTGAAGAGAGTAAGTTTTTCTCTTACTATCTTGTTTTGCAATTTTGTATCATTGTTTGTATTGCTTTTTCTCTTGAAAATAACACAATTTCATTAATTACTGAAAAAACACCCCATTAGTATACCTCGCAGATATAGAAAAAACATTCCTAAAATTCATCCAGAACTGGAAGAGACCTAGCATAGTAAAAAAAGTAATGGTGGGTAACAAAGAAAAGACCTGAAGGGCATCACAATCTCTGGCTTGAAATTATACTACAAAGTTGTGATAGAATCAGCATGGTGTTGGCAAATGAAAAAAGCAGATCTGAGAATTCATGGAACAGTGTAGAAGATGTAGACACATCTACAAGCACACTCAACCACCTTATCTTTGGCACACAGGCCAAATATGTTTATTGGCAGACAGCTTCTTTCATGAATGGTTCTGGAAATACTGGCTTCCCACATGCTGAAGGCTTAAAAATAGACCTGTGTCTATCACCATGCACTAAAGTACAGTGAAAATAGATCATAGATTTAAATATTAACACCAAAACACTAAATCTTCTGGAAGAGAAGGTAAGTAAAAACCTTAAGGACACAGGGATAGGGAAAGAGTTGATGAACAAAAAAATAAAACTGCACAGGAAATACTTCAAAGAATCAGCAACTGGGATCTCATCTCTTTGTTACAGTGATCCATGCACACCTATGTTGATAGCAGGACAGTTCATAACAGCTAAATCTTTTTATTTAATTATTTATTTGGGACGGAGTCACAATACAGGGCTCAAACTTGCAGTGACCCTCCTGCCTCAGACTCCTTGGTGCTGGGATTACAGGCCTGTACCACCATGCCTGGTTTCAGTGGCTCAACCATGCATGCAGTACCAAAACACTGGGTCCTTGCGCTTGTCAGGAAAGCACTTAGGCTGCTGAGCTATCTGTCTCCCTAGCTCCATTCATCTCTTTAAAAAATTTCTGCATGTCAAAACCAATCACCAACAGAGGAAAAAGAAAACCTGGGAATTGAGAACAAATTATATCACACTGTCCTTCAGACAAAGAACTCCTGTCTAGAACATATAAAGAATTTTTAAAATTAGAACCCCCAAATCCAAAGACCCAATCTAAAAATGAGCATCTGAGATGAATAAACACTCCGTCACTTATACAAATGGCAAATAAGTGTATGAAAAATGCTCAACATCATTGGTCATTCAAGGCAAGCAAATTAAAACAAGCCTTTTTCTCTTATGCCAGAAAGAGAACAAGCCTTTTTCTCTTATGTCACTATTATCAGGAAGGTAAACAATAACAAACGCTGGTGAGGCCATGAAGAAAAGGGAACTCTGGAGGTCCAGTGAGATGGCTCGATGGGTTATGCACTTCCTTGGCAAGCACAAAGGCCTGAATTAAATCCCTGGCTCTGCAATAAAAAAAATAAAGCTAGCTCTTCACCTCCTAGGTATTTTCCAAAAGAACTGAAATCCTCTTACCACAGCTATATATGTGCACCCATGTTTATAACAGCACAGTTTGTCATATCTACATCTGGAAACAACCCAAATGACAATCAACTGAAAAATGGATAAAAGAGATACAGTATTTTTACCTAATGGAATATTACTCTTCTAGAAAAAAAAAAAAGTTAAATTCTAGCTTTCTGTAGATAACAGGATACAGCTAGAGACTATCGGTAAGTGCAATAAATTAGATCTACATGTGCAAGCATTGTATTATCTTGCTAGAGTAAGAAACTGAGATTAATTAAAAGATATAATAGGTACTGTCAAAGGGAAAGAAGAAATTATTCAATGGTATGGTTGCAGAATGCTGGACTGTGTTGGATTGTGGTGTCGAGTTCAAGAACCTAAGGTAGTTGAATGTCAATGGAGTGCCCACTTTTGACAGGTGTAGACAAAGGAAGGGTTGTAGAAAGAAAAAATCAGGATGTGTGTGTATAGACAGTACAGTTGGGATAGATGACGCTGTGCTTCTACATAATTCTATGAGAGGC
>PVKA01041457.1:0-18075 GCA_004027165.1 Ctenomys sociabilis | reverse complement strand
CCCCTAGCCCTAAATGATGTGTATTTAGAGAATGAATGGAAAGTTCTCACTCATTATTTTCACAAGCTTTAATGAGCGTCATTATAAACATTACAACTTTTACACATCTTAAAATTTTCTTCTCCTGGGCTGGGGAGATAGCTCAGTGGAATAAGCGTTTCCCCGGCATGCATAAGGACCTGAATTCAATCCCTGGTTCTGCCAAAAAAAAAAAAAAAAAAAAAGAAAAACAAGTTTGTTGTTCTCCTTTTCATCTTCCTATTACTTTTTTTTTCTAAACTCCAAGTCTTTATTTTTCATCTTTGTGTGATTCAATCTTTTTAGCAGAACCTGCTTTTTGTACACATTCTTTCTTTAATATGCAAAATTAAATTACTGGTTGCAAGCAAGAGATTACAGGACTTCCAGAAAAAATACTTTCCCATTTAAATATCAATAATTAATTGATAAGGTAATCTATATTACATAATTTGATATTGCCATTTCCAACAGAGAATGCAAGAAGAATTATACAACATATCATACCTCTGAAGATGGCCATAGAGTACTGAACCCAACCCTGCACTTACATTCTATTTTGTTTTGGTGGTACTAGGAATTGTACTCATGACCTTGTGCTTTCCAGGCAAGTGCTTATTCCACTCAGCTATCTCCCCGGCCCCTGCACTTACAATCGGCTTCTTATTTTGCTCTGTATTTATAATTTGAGATATGAGAATATAAGAGAAACCATGTGATACATGGGCCCATCTTGTGTGAACTGCATTTTTCTAAAGATCCTATTACCATGAGGTTAATGCTGCTTAAATTTGTTTCATAAATAGTGAGCTAAGCACACTCTTAGTGTGGTATATATTTTGTAACTGGTATCAGTTCATAAAATATGTGAACCAGTCATCCTATGACAAGACTTCTCATCCTTAGCAGTAATCTGCTATACTCTCAGTGTATTGTTTCTTTCTTCTTTTTGTTTGTTTAGACAAATGAGGCCTAAATAAACATTCCTATGGGGAAATGTTAAGCAAAATACATTTCCACATATGCCACGAATATCTGCTTTTCCATTTTTCTTTACAGAAGAAAACAGATGGGTAGGACAGGGAGATGGCTCAGTGGAATTAGCACTTCCCTGGCAAGTACAAGGGGCCTGAATTCAATCCCTGGTTCCACAAAGAAAAAAGAAAAGAAAGAAAATGAAACAAACAGGCAAGTTCACAAAAGCTTCATAGCTATATTACTCATTGTGAATCACAAGACTTGCTTTCAGCTAAGAAAACCCAGCCAAAGTGAAATAAATCAAATCAAACCAAAACACCACTCACGATTTCCAGTGAGAACGATTCCTCCTGTTAGGGTCTTGGTCTTTCCATTGTTAAAAATATAGGAGCAAAATTTTTTTGATTGCACCTGAAAACTCCTTTCCAGTTGGCTTTCTGGAACATTTTCAATGTTGAATAATAGGTTTTTGTCATTTGTAGGTCTGTCAAAGACAAAGCACTTCCGTACTGGAAAGAAATATCTGATACATTCTCTAGGCAAGTTAGACTTTTGGATTTGAGGATTTTTTCCTGTAAAAAAAAAAGGCATTCATTGAAAAGACCTCCCAGAGCAAGTGGAATGAGTCTCTCTGCAAGACTGTGAGCCTGGATCTACATCTTCCTTCATCCAGTCACTCAGAACAGCCTTATGTTATTCTTCCCAGTGCATGGGGAATCAACTTTTGATCAGAGCTGAGAGTTGTGGAGGGAAAGAGGAGGAATTTACTGCACACAAAGAAACTTGCAGTAATTTTCCTTTGCAGGATAACCCATGGATTGGCTATGTATGAAAGGTTTGAAGTGATTTGCATTTATTTGTTTATATTTAATTAGTATACATTTGTAACACTAATGTTTATATTTGGGAGGTGGCACACATACATAACACATCTGAATTTCTCTTTTCTTTTCTTATGTATTTAGAATAGGGTCTACAGGGTCTCATTACACAAATCAGACTCATAGACCTAGAGAAATCATTCATAAACTTTATTTGGAACCAGAAAAGACCTAGAATAGCAAAGGCAATCCTAGGCAACAAAGACAAGGCAGGAGGCACTGCAAATCCTGACTTGAGATTATACTACAAAGCTATCATGGTATTAGCAACAAAATAGACCTGAGGATCAATGGAATAGATTAGAAGATACAGAAGAATCTACAAACACACTGAGCCACCTTATCTTTGGTAAAGAGGCCAAACATGCCCCTTTAACAAATGAAAGATAGCCTCTTTAACAAATGGTGCTGGGGAAACTGGCTCTCTACATGTTGAAAAACTAAAACTTGACCCAAGTCTATCGCCATGCACTAAGTTAAAGTCAAAATGGATTAAAGATCTAAATATTAAAACAGAAACACTAAATCTTCTGGAACAGAAAGTAGGAGAAACTGTGAAGACATAGGGGTAGGCAAAGAGTTCATGAACAAAAATCAAATAGCATGGGTAACAAGTGAAAAAATTAACTGGGACCTCCCCTTTCTGAGAAGTTTTTGCATGTCAAAAGAAATTGCCAACAAAGTGAAAAGACAACACACAAATTTGGAAGAAGTCTCAACTAATAAGCACTCAGACAAAGATCCTCCTGTTTTTAGCCTCCCAAGCGAATGGCTTACAGATACATGCCATCACACTCAGTCTCAATCACTGTCTCAGCGTGCCCTGGGGTAGGGCCAGCATGCATGGCAGAGATGGAACCCTGATCTCTGCATCTGCCTAGGTAGGACCGTTAATCCACTAAGCTAACTGGTCGACCCTCAATTCCTCTTTTCAGTATCTATTCCTCTTTGTACTCCCCTGTCCCTTCATCTCTTGGTCCACTTCCTACTTGAGAAAGATCTATCTCCTACTTCTTATTTTGCTCTGTGTTTATAATTTGATATGTAAGAGAATATAAGAGGAACCATGTGATATTTAAGCTTGTGTGTCTGACTTACTATAGTTAACACTGTGGACTCATAGTACATCCATGTTCACAGAAATACTGTAAGTTTATGCTTCCTTGGGGGAGAGCACTGCCCCCTTGTAGGTAAATATCACATTTCCTTCTTCCTTTCCTGGGCTGAAGGATAGAGTTCATTTTCAAGATTATCACTTACGAATTCTGTCCTATTATGAGCATGGATATGCATATATTTAGAGTCTTTAACTCTTTCAGGGGTGACTGATAAATCAAAAATATTATCTGACATTTCTGATATTGAGACCCATGTGAGAAATGAGGGGTGGACTCTCTAGTAATCAAATGCTAATGGGCCAATTAATATCTAAGTCTGTAAAAGAAAAACATATTTCAAATCAGGACAGATACACAAAGATCCACATATGATTCACAATTATGTTTAGAGATTAGTTTAGCAAAAAGTCCAAAGTAAAATTAACCTAAATGTAATTTGAAGACCTCGCTACTTCATGATATCAGTAACATTATATTTCCTGTTGCCTTGCAAAGATTCTGAGTTATAAGTTAGTTGTTCAGATCCATGTTGTTGCAAAAATGGAAAAATGAAAAAAATTATATGTAGGTACTACTGTTTATTAACTTTACAAAACATAATTCATGTAATTAAGTTATTAGCAGGATAAAACATTGTATAAGGCTGTAGGATGAAGAAGGTGATGTTATTAAAAAAGTAAAACTAAAGTTTATACAGGATTTTTAGAAATTCATATCAGTGCTTTTTAGAAAAATCCAGTGTATTAATATGCTTTTTCTTTAAGATGTGTCTGTCCAGATTAGTAAAATTATAGTGAATAAAATAAAATAATCTTTTTAATTAGGTATTTCAAATTTGTTTTAAATCTGAATTTAACAATTTCTAAGTTGATGAGTTAGTTTGTTCCAAATAAGAGTAGATAAGGGCTAACCAGATAGATCAGTGGATTAAAGTGACTGCTTAGACAGACACAGGGATGGGGGTTTGATCTCCAGGATTCCTGCAGGCCCCACCCCTGGAGTGCGCTGAGACAGAGATTGATACTGCGTATGGTGGTGAACACCTGTAATCCCAGTGCTTGAGAGACTGAAACCAGGATGGTCACTAGGAGTCTGATCTGTGTAGTGGGACCCTGTGCTAAATACATGAACAAAACAAATAGGAGTAGATAAACTTAGTAAGTAACTATCTTAGCCTAAGGAAGTAATGTTATTGTATTGTCATCTTCACTTTTTCATGGCATTGACTTATTTAAAATTATCTGATACAACTTTGAGCCTTAAATTTCCTTAGGGAATTTCAATCTCAGCCTCTCAAGATATTTAACTTTGAATAAGTGCTAATGCCATGGCCACTGGTCAATCACCATTTCTCAACTGCTGAATGACAGGGCTTAGTTGACCCTAATGTCACAGTGAAGCTTCCTCTACCCAAGCCACACCCCAGTACCTCGAATCAGCTTCAAGGCATTCTCCAGGTACTCGTCTTCGGTGATGGGGCGTCCATCTAACTCCAGCTCCAGCGAGAAATCCCGAACAGCCCAAATAAAGTCTGGAAAGAAACTCACGAACTCGGTGGAGTCCTCTAATTCATCAGGTCTGGAGCCAGCTTTTGCCCTGATCAGCTGTGTTAATTCAGTGACATAGCTGGGGTCTCAGCTAAGGAACGAGAGGCATCAGAGTTCCCAGATGTCCCTTAGGAACAAGTTTTAGCACATTTCTATGTGTTCTGTGCCTGTTTTTAACATGAGAACTGAGCAGCAAAGGGAAGAAACAGTTTCAGTTGCCTTTTCTCTAAAGCCAGTGACACAAGCTGGCTCAGCTCCTAAAAGGATACTGCAGCTGCTCCAGGGCCTGGTGGTTGATGGTGCCCAGGCTGTTGTAGACAAAGGTGCTGCTCAGAAGCACGGCCAGGGCAAAGATCCAGGAGTCATTCTTAGGGTCACCCTAGAAAGCACAGGGGAGCAGGCACTAAGGACTCCACCATCCACTCATGTGTTCACCCACCCACTCATTCATTTATTCACTCATTCATTTATTCATTCTTTCACCTACACTATTACTGAGTATAAGGAAAACAAGAAATTTTGAAGATAATACAAAATCCATACCACATTTTTGATATTTATGTTGGTTTTTCTCAGGACATTAGCCTATTAGCTATTAGAACAAGACAGGGCATTCTGAAGGAGTGCAAAATATGCGTCAAGTACTCAGAACATAGTAGCTGTGCAGTAATAAGTGGGCAAAGCCTCCATTACAAATTTCATCTCAGTCACACAAAAGCCAGTCAATTTGATTTAAAACTGTTTATTTGGGCACCTTAAAATACTAGATACTGAACTTAGTTTTGTGAATTCAAAGTCCATAAATGTGTCAGCATGTGAAACAGTGGGCATGGGAGAGTACATAGTAGCTGAGTAGTTAATTATTCTGTAAATTTAAAGCAACAAGTGACCATGCTGGGGATGGCTGACGTAGCTGAGAAACTGAGCACACGATGAGCATGCACCAAGCCTGGAGTTCAAGCTCTAATACCGGCAAAAATAAGTAAGTCATTGTGTTGTTTTGAAATACAGAAATAAATTAAAAAGAGTTGAACTTTAAAGAGCTATCTTATGTGCAGCATTTTGGATGGACCTAGCAATGCTTTTCAAAAGGGAAGAATTCGTCTCCAGAGTCAGCGCCAAATCCTTAATGATGAAACTAAACTTTTCTGAAGATTAAGTAGGTCATTTAAACATTTGACCATAGAATCCATGTTTTTTTTTTTTTCCTCTTTCTTCCTCTTCTTTTTCTCATTCTGGTCCTCTTTCTTTTCTTCTTTTTGAAACAGTAGAGTCTTATGTAGTCTTTTCCTGACTGGAAAGTGCAATCCTGCTTCACACTACTGAGGTGCTGGATTTATAAGTGCATGCCACTTTAGGCCATTCAAGACTATTTTCCTGATCCTTATCACCAACTTCATTATACCATTACATCCTAAGTAGTAGATTTCCTTGATGCCATGTGTGACAGTTGTCTCCCAGGCAGTTATCCTTAGCTCTCATAAGAGGATCAATTTTTCACTTTCTGCATCTGCATTGTTTTGCACTGATCATATTCTATATTTCTGGCTGCTACAACCAGCCTCCAACTTCATTTTGTTTGGTGCTATAACTGTTATCCTTAATACAAAGTCCTAGCTAAATTCTTTTGCTCAATACACATTTGTTAAATCATTCACCCCAGTATGAAAATTAAGATCACCCTACCACACTAAAGTATTGAGGAAATGTCATATTCATAGCTGGGTTTCCAATTCAGAGTTACACCGCACAGAAGTGGAACTAAGGGGATTCTCTGCTCACCTTCTCCACATCCCCCAGGCCCTCGGTGTCCAGAAGGACCAGCGTGTGGTTTGGCTTGGTGGGATGGGGCACACACCACATCCAGATGCCCTTGGTTTTAGACTGCACTGTGGAGCCCAGAGGAAACCCTAAAGGGAAGGGGAGAAACCACAGTGACAGCACAGAGACCAAGCCACGAGAGGCTACACTGGGTAAACTTACAGGAAGACAAGAACTAGGCTGTTTCAACAGGACAGCCAACTCAGTCTTTAGGGCCACGTGCAGGACTCTCTCAGGATACACTTTGTGTCCTGTTCTCCTGGTTCTCTCTAATGCTCAGACTGTGTCACATTATGGAGGTAGTGTGAATTCTCTTGTGTATTTTATTTTAACCCCGAAGCACTTTGCTTTCCTCTGGATTCTCACAAAGCTCAGCCAATAGGAAGCAGCAGCAGGTGACCAGAAGCAACAGGGATTCCTCCAGCTTCCACCTTGCAGGGCCACAGTGCTACAGGGGCTGTTTCCTGTCCCTCTACCTCCGGTTACTAGTTCTTTTCATTAGTACCATCTACTAGTTATACTGTTTGTCACATCTGGCTTCCATCCATTTCTAACCTCTTCAGAGAGTAAGAGTGACATTGGTGTTACTTTGCCCACTGGGGGGCTTTCTCGTCCTTCGTTTGTTCCCTGTACCTTCTCTATGCTCCTATAAATGGTTGCTCTGTCAAATGCTGTTCAGCTACACTGGTCCTCTAGTCTGGAGCTAGAATTATTCTATGTGTTAAAGTCTGGGTGCTGCTGCAAGGTGGTTGAGGAAGTTTACATCTGTGGGAAGAAAGGCCTACAGGAGTCCTAACAGTTGAACAAGCACGAAGTAATGGGAGGTCTGGAGTGTTCTGTGGGAGCCTGTTCTCTTCTTTTTCTCACTGATTTCCATTAGGTGAGCAGCTGTGTTCTTCCCTGTGCTACACTCATATTGTGCTGCCCCTCCATGAGCTCAAATGCACAGGACCTGCAGCATGGACTGAAATCTTTAAAACTGTGAGTTAAAATGATCCTATCTTTAGAAGTTGATTTCTCCCCTGTATGTCTTATAGTGCTGGAAAGCTGACACAGTGGTGCATCTTTGTCCAGAACTACAAGATTCTCTCTTGCTGGGTTTTCTCTGCTCCCTTCTCTTTATCTTACTCTTTTGCTTTCTTCTCTCCAAACAGTGGAAAAGCTCTGTGTCTGCTGCCTTGTGGAGAAGGGGATGGAAGTGAAGGTAAAGCAAAAAAGACCTAGGACTCCTGTAGGCCTTTCTTCCCACAGACGTAAGCCCATAGTGAAAAGGATCCAAGAACTGCTTCCTCTTGTAAAGGGCCCTATTGTAATTTGCATAACAGTCAAGCTTTGGACCATCTGCCACACAGCAATGCTTCCTTCCTCAACTGAAAGTAGAAACTAACACATAATATTCCTGGAAGACTGCTTCTCCATAATTCGGGCCATTCAGCTTTATGCCCTGAATGGCCTGTGTCACCCTCTCCACAGAGAGGACGTCCAATCTGTACTTGCTGCATTGTGATAGTATTAGGTTACTTGCTGATTAACACTGAGTGTGCCTAACTATCCATGGTCCCAGATATAGAAAGGATGAGGTGAGATAGCAGAGCTCTGCTCTCAGTAATCTGAGCTGCAGCAAAGCAAAGCGAGTCAGCCACACAGAGATGAACTCCCTGCCCTGTGCATGGACTTGGCAGAGAGGTTCTTTTCTTCTGGTCTTTAAGGACATGGGAGGCTAAACGAACAATGGGAGTCACTGTTCAGATGTTCAAAGTATTTTAGGACCACAACTTCCCTTAGCTGAACACTGGAAATTGATTTTTTTGTTACTTGATGTTACTTGAAGTAGGAAAAAAAAAATTTTTTTTCTTTTATGTGATCTTGAAACTTCTTCTAACATGTCCATATGAGGGATTTTCAACTGTCAACCCTTAAAAAATCAGCTTTGAATTTATTTGATACAGGAAAGGAAAAATGTGTTCCCCAGATTGAGCCTCAAGTAATCTCCTAAAAGAAAGATAAAGACAGAATTATTTGTTTGGGAGTCAGTGAAAAATGAAATGTAAAAGTGAGAAAGAAAAGAGAAGAAAATGGAAAATGGAGAGGGAGGAAGGGGGAGGAAGGGAGAGAGAAAGAGAGAGAGAGAGAATATCAAAAACTGAGGGAGACAGGAGAACCAGAGTGACAGGGTGAGCCAGGCAGTGGGAAGGTGGGGCCTGAGACCTTCAGCTTTATAGATACAATTTCAAGTCCTCGTGGTGCTGGTCTACTGAGCCAGCAGAAAGGAAGAGAAGAAAGGGAAGTGACTGCACAGGAGCAAAAGTGAAATAGAAAATTTGATAGGAAAACTACATTCACAGCTCAGAAAGTTCAACTGTCAAAGTCTGAAACTAATTTGTAGTGAGATAAATAGCATGCAGCTGTATGGTCACAGATTAGAAAAAGTTAAAAATTAGCCTTGTGTTATAATTTTGTGCAATTCGCCATTACTGATGAAGTATGATGTAAAGTTTACTGCACATGATAAGCTGTTTAATATTATTCAGCCTTCAGAAAAGTTGAAGACTTCCTATTCTCTCATCCAGAAATTGCATATATTCCATATATCCATGTATCCATTTCTGGATATATTTGTTGTACAAGAGAAGCTGTGTACATGTGCACCAGAATATAAATTCAGGAATACTCATGACAATATAGTCATTAAAGATAAAAACTAAAAATAGCATCAGAATTCAACAACAAATAGATAAGTAAGTTGGAGTAGGATCCTTAGAAAATAGCATACATAGTATGAACCAGTAAAAATTTTAAAAATTACAAAACATGTGACAACTAGACAAAGATTACAAATTCCTTATCAAATGAAAGAAGTAAACATCCAAAACTAGACACAAAAATTAAAGTTCAAAGGGTCCAACTGAGTTTATTTTTGAATGGATAATACATTATAGAACTATTTTTAAAAAGCAGAAGTCTGCTGTAGCAGCCTAAATACTGATGAGCTTTAGTGAAGGTGCGAAGGTATGATTTGGGATTTGCGTGTTAGAAGGGTTTATCTCTTGATTTGGATAGTGATTATGCAAAAATTTACTTCATTAACTTCATTTACATGAATGCTGAATGTGTGCAGGTTGTAGTTTGTATGTTACAAAGGATGAATTAGAAAATGTGAGAGGGTGATTACTTGTCAAAAATTTGCAAGGAAATAGAGAACAAAAAGACAAAACTGGACAGCAGCCACTTTGCTTATCAGATAACTGGCATCCTAGTGCATGTCCTTTTATCTTCGCCTATCTTTTTTTTTTTTTTTAATGTATTTAGTATAATGCCTACAGGGTCTCATTACAGAGATCGGACTCACAGTGATCCTCCTGTTTTTAGCCGCCCAAGTACTGGGATTATAGGCACACACTACCACACCCAGTCTCAATTGCCATCTCAGTACACCCCGGGGGCCGGCACTGCATGCCAAGGATCCGATGCCGGTCTCTGCTTCTGCCTAAGCTTTAGTCTGCTGAGCTATCTGGCTGGCCCCCCTCCTATTTTTTTAAACAACATGTTCATCTGTATCTGTGTGATACTTTGAATAAGCAGTCACCTGGGCATAGAATGTGAAAGATGCAGGACAGAGATAGGAAGTAACGGCTGGAGCGACGTCCTGAGCAGCGAGTGCGGATAGGCTCAGGCACAACAGATGGTGGAGCTTCTGACAAGGCTGGGAACTACTAGTGCCCAACAGAGTGAGTTAGGGGATAAGTTTCACAGTATAAATGTGATGGGAAGAATTAGAAACCCTTCCTTAAGGTGACCCAGAGAAGGTGTAGTAGCCAGTTTGTCCTAACTGGTTCCAAGCAAAGTCTTTGTCTGAGGATCACACTTACCGTGGTTCTGACCCGCAAGACGGTTCATGAGGTAGGACTTCCCAGTGCGATACAGGCCTACAATGGCCACCACCACCACCGCTTGGGATATCTCGCCAAGAATGCTTAGGGCTTTGGAATTCACGGTCAGCTGCTCTTTCTCATTTTCCACTAGACAAATGGGGCCCTTCATGACAGATTCCGATGCCATGGCAACCTGCAACTCAGAAAAGCCCCTCTTTAGTACAAGACCTTGATTCATCTCTGCTGCTTATTCAAGGTGCATGCATGTCAACTTTCTGCTTGTGGAATGTAGATGTCCATTTTCTATGTTTTGTACAGTTGCAAATGTCCAGGCCTGGTACAGTATGGCTTTTGTTCATTATGATATGATTCCTATAAACACTCTTCGAAAACCACTACCTACACTTTGCAAGAATAGAATGAAGAAAGTAAGGCAGTGATGACAGAGCCCTGAAAAATCTTGCATTTGGGGGCTGAGACAGAATGCGACACGCTAGACATGAATGATTAGGAGTGGTTCTGAGCATCCCAGAATTTGGTCTGTCACTGTCCAGTGAGTATGGACTGTCCAGTGTTCCAGGTGCACGTCCTCAAGAAGTGAAAAAAATGTGCTGATTCTAGTGAAGGAAACAGTGAAAGCAAACAAGGAGTCCACACACTGCATGCGCGCACACACACGTGCCTGCCTGTCTCATACGCACATACACGCTGCACAGTAATGCTAAGTCCTCAGAAGAGAAGGCCGAGCAGAGGGACATTCGAAGTTGAAAGTATCTTTAGAATAAGCAGGAAAAGCCTCCATGAGAATGAAACAAGTCAAGGTTTTGGCTTCCATCAATATTGATGAGGACAGATTTAGGGAAGCCGCCTGGAAACCAAGGAGCACAGGAAAACGTTACCCCAGAACAGCGCCTCCTAGGTGAGCTGTGGTCCCCACAGGGCTTCCTCCTCCCGTATCACCAGAAGAGGGCGGCTGTGCTCTTCGGGTCCGAGGCGGAACTCTGTCCTGCAGCCCAGTGCGCATCAAGGAAGAGGTGCACGCTGCGCGAACGCGGGCGCCGCTGTCACTCTGCGGCCGCCTCTGGACAGAGCCCAGCGCTCCCGGTCACGCACCCTCGGCCCCGCGGCATCTTCCCCAGGTGTGCTCCGCCTGCCAGAGCCAGCCTGCAAGCCCCGATTCCTGGGGGAGCGAGGGGCCGGGATGGTGCGAGCTCACCTGACACGGGCTCTGCAGCTGGAGAGGAGTTCTTGACTGAGTTCACCACCGCTTGGTCCAGCAGGTTACGCGGAAACAAAGGTTCTGAAAACAAGCCGGATGTTACAGGCCCCTAAATATGAGCTGAAACCGAAATCGAAACCACATTCCTTTTTCACTGACGGCTGCCAGTTCTGCACTGTTTCCAAGGAGCAGAAAAACAGCTGGTGACATGAGGGAGGAGGAGCATCCCAAGCTTTATGACCCATTTCTGAAGCTGCTGCAGTTCTCTACCTTGCTGATAGAGCCCGCTGCTTCTCCGTACACTCCGCACCTGGAATCGGGTCTCTATGCTTGTGCCCCATCGCTGAACAGATTCCCTGCGCCTTGCCCAGCTCAGCCGAGCCTGAAGCACTGATTTCACCAGGGCGGAGTTAACGAAGGTACTTGTCTCTGGAGCGGTCGTGAAAGACCTGGTGGGAGTCAGCTTCGCTGCTCCCCTAGAGCCTTTCTTGAGCGCCAAGCCAAGTGAGAGGAAGCCCAGGGTCTTCTGAGCACCCTGGGGAGCCCTGCTCTCCCAAGTATTTCAGGCGTTCAGAGTTTTAAATCCCAGAACCTTGAAGCTTGTGATCTCACATAGGGTTAATTGTTGGAACAGGATAGCTCCTACCCAGTTCATTTTCACATGAAAGGGAAATATGTTCTTTCGGAAAGACAAATGTT
Source organism: Ctenomys sociabilis (assembly GCA_004027165.1). Classification (NCBI taxonomy): domain Eukaryota; kingdom Metazoa; phylum Chordata; class Mammalia; order Rodentia; family Ctenomyidae; genus Ctenomys; species Ctenomys sociabilis. Next base: position 5,922 of record PVKA01041457.1, on the reverse strand, counting down.
CTCTTTTCATCCCTTGAAAGCCCAAATCCCAAAATCCATAGTGGCCAACTTGGTATCTAAGGAGGGCTGAGAGTGGTGACCACAAATGCCCATCAGGAAGGAAGCAGGATTTCGCACAAGACAGGAGCAACCACCTGCCTGTACTGGCGATTTAGAGGGTGACCACTGTCACAGAGCCAGGTTCTCCTCTCATTCAGCGCTGCTGTTTTCTTTAGGGCTCAGGAGGGAGACGACTGAGGCCTTCCACAGTCAGAAGGAAGACGGGGTGAACTCTCACCTCAGAGATGGAGCAGCCAGAGCAGCAGGACCACAGGCCCCCTGTCCTCGCAGTAGCAAGTGACTGCAGGGCCTGCGGCCCCCCTGGCCACTTCAAGGTGCAGTGAACACATCTTCTGCGAGGATCCCTACAGCCCTGGCCTGATAGGAACCTGTTCTGAATAAGGAGCGAATGCTGGAACCTCAGATCCTGTGTATCTCAGCCTTTGTGCAATTAGTGTTATTTAAATTTTTTTCAATGTCCCATTTCCTCTGCTATCAGCTCCTTAACCTGTACTTTCAGCTGAAGTTCTTGTCCTCCCAAGGGTGAGGATTGTAGAGAAAGTTCAAGAAAGGTGTTTGAGAAAAGGGACCGTGAATCTACACAGAATGAGATTGAACCAGTACAATCAAGTTTAAGTTTTTAAGAAAACTGTTATTAAAAATGGGCCACGGAGATGGCTCACTGGAATAGGTGCTTCCCTGACAAGCACAAGGGCCTGATTTTAAATCCCCATTTACACCACACCAAAATAAATAAATAAATAAATAAAATAGAGAACTGTTCCAGCATAAGAGGCAATGGGGCTCAAGAACTAGGTTCATTTAAATTGTAAAGAAGTTCTGTGACCTGCACTCCAGTTCCACACGTGTTTTGACCAAGGCTCACCAGGATGGGCCCTTGGACACTCTGCTCAGTGCCAGGGATTGAGATCTGCGCACACTAGCAGTGTGGTTTAGACTCAGAGATTTTTGTTTTCTTGGACTGTGCTATTTTTGCCTAACTAGGCAATTGAAAAATAAAAATAACAATCATTGCAGAAAGATTAAAAAAAAAAAAGCCTTGTTTCACTTAGGTGGGGTTAAAAAATGCTTCTTGCAAATAAATTTAATCTTTACTATGAGAAATTATCTTCTTTTGAATCGTTTTCCCTCAGGGACACTGAGAGCTGCTCAGGCTCATCCTGGCGGTCTTTGATAGATGCGGCTCCATTCTGCAGCAAGAAACCTTCCTTTCTCTTCATGGGGCTTTGCCAATAAAATGTGGGGAAATATGTGCAAAGAACTTCTTAAGTGGCAGAGACAACTGGGATGCTCTTTAGAAAACAATGTCTTAGTTATTTTTCTCTCATTGCTGGGACAAATACCCGACACTCAGAATGAGGGAAAGAAAGGTTTATTTAGCTCACAGTTACTGGTGGTTTCAAGACACTGCCCCCATTCCACAGGGTCTGGAGGAGAGGCTGGGGCGCTGCCCTGTCCAGGACAGCCTTTTCCACATGTCCAAGAGACTGCAGTCTGGGGGATTGGTGGAGACAACAGAGAGTGCTGTCTGTGTAAGGGTTCACACCTCTCTGGCCCCACCCCTCAAGCTCAGGCCTGGTCCACTGGCCCTACCCCTCAAGCCACTTGCTGCTCCTCCAGCTGCATCTGCCCCATGACCTACATGAGGCTTTGAGGGGACAGCTACAGGCAAGGTGTAATAAACAACAACAAAATGCTACCAAACTAAACAGACATACAAAAACACCAATCTGAGTGCCTTGGAATGGACTGGCACATAGAATAGATCTGGGAAACTTAGCTCTAATTCTTGTCTATTCTGTGTGACTTCCTCAGAGTGGTCTGATTCAGGCTCAGTGTCTGTAAAGTGATGAAGTCAGAAGGCTTAAAATTTATGATTTATTCACATATAATATAATTAATAAAGATGCAGACTCCCTAGTATAAGCATTCAAAAGAAGAAATACAAATAAAAAAGTATAACAACAAATAAAAAGAATTGTCAGATAGTTAGAGTTAACTGAACTGCATATGTCACAGGGTAATAATCAGCTTCTCCTCTGGATGGTTAGCAACCTAAGTTTTCAGATCAAATGTTGGAGAAATGGAAGGGCTACAAGGTCAGTCAATCGTTTGGCTCAAGCCTTTCAAGGTCAGCAAAGACTCAGGACATGAGAGAACCTGATTATAACATCATGGAACTCAGTTGTGCCCCGTATTTTCTGATCAAGGAGATTATGGAGCCCAGAGGAATGGGATCAATGATCTATAGTGTACTTAAGGAGAGTCACATGGAGAGAAAATTTTCTTTCAATCTTTCACAGAGAGCAAACTGGTCAAGCAATGGCTGTGACTCATCCACATGGCTGACACTGACAAAGGATCTACAAAATGAGGTACAGGATTACAGGATAAACCCTGAGGGGACTTGCCTAACCTCATCATGTATGAGAGATACATTTTTTGTTGTATAGGTCTTACTTGATCTTGATCTTAGCCATCTAGTGGAAAAGTATAAAAATGAGTGTAAAAATGAGTGTGAAAAAAGTATAAAAATGAGTGTAAAAATAAGGCCATAATAATAAGCTGAGCTGTAAATGGCTCTACTCAACAACTTCTTATATATCCCATTACTATTGTGGACTGCTGGACTGTGTTGGATTGTTTTGCTGAATTCAAGCACCTATCATAATTCAATGACAATAGAATACCCATCTCTGACAGGATTAAACAAATGGGAATGTAAAGAAACAACCATTCTGTGTTTGTATAAACAGTACAGTTAGGATAAATATGCAGCACTTTCACATAATTATATGAGAAGAAAGATTTGCACTAATAGTGTTTGGACAGGATATGCTGTCTGCTTCTTGTACTACGGATATGGATAACCACTAGGAAGATAACAATGTAAAAAGTATTAATTATTGAAACTGTACTATAATTCAGCTTAAAAAAAGAGGTATGTAGCTAAATTCCCTTAATTCATTGATTAGAGGAGTCTGCTCTAATAGTGTTTTTAAACAAAATATCATGTATGCACCTTGGATAACAAAACACCACATGAAAAAAAACATATGAAAACAATATGCAATCTACTAATGTTTGAATCTGTTCTACTAATTTAATTTGAAATTGTCTCATTGCTATTTGTTCTTCAATAAAATAAAAAAATTAAATTTTAAAAAATATTTTTAAAAAATCATTGAAATGACCATCCACAGGCAAGCAGAATGAGTCTCTCTGCATGGCTGTGATCCTGTATCTATATCTTCCTTCATCCAACTACTCTGAGCAGCCACATGCTAATCCACCCAGTGCATGTGTAACGTACTTCTAATGAGAGCTGGGAGTTGTTTAGAGAAAGAGGAGGCATTTTCCTTACACAACAAAACTTATAGTTGGTTTCTTTAACCTTTGATGGGTAATCCATGGGTTGGCTATGCTTGAATGAACAGGTTGAAGTGCTGATTTTCATTTGCTTATTTTTAATTAGTACAAGTTTGCTGTGCATAAAGCTTACATTTGAGAGCTGACAAACATGCATAACACATCTCTATTGCTCTTTTCATTTTCTAGTCCTCTTTGCCCTCTCCTCTCTCTTCAGCTCCTGAACTATTTTCTCAAATTCTATTTGAGAAAGATCTATCTCCTTGCTTCCTATATTCTATCTTTTATTTTGTTAGAGAATATAAGAGGAACCATGGTATATTTAAGCCTGTGTGTCTGACTTACCTCGATTAACACAGCAGATCCTAATCACATCCATTTTCATAGAAATATGTAAAGTTTACGCTTCCTTAAAGAAGTGTACCCGCGTTGTATGCAAAATCAGGTTTTCTTTATTTCTCTGTTGATGGACAGAAAATCAACTTTCAAGATTCAGCTCTTATGAATTGTGTGCTATTATGAGCATGGGTATGTAGATATCATTGAAATGTAGAATATTTAACACTTTCAGGACTGACTAGTGAAAAACATCAGGTATTCCTGTAGTGAGACCCATGTCAGAAATGGAATATGTGTTGTCCAGTAATATAATACTGGGGGGGGCAATTAATATTAAAGTCTGTAAAGAGAAAATGTTCCCAAATCAGTACCAATACAGACAGAAAGACACACAGACACAGACCCACTTATGCTCCCAAATTATGTTCAGAGGTTAGCTTAGCAGAAAATTCCAAAGTCAAATTAACCTAAATGTAATTTGTAGACTTCATTGCTTGCTCCTATAAATAATATTATACTTCCTGTTGCCTTGCAAAGATTCTGAGTGGGCTGTTAAAATCAATGTTGTTTCAAAAAAGAAAAAAATCAATAGCCTGGTTGATGGTGCCCAGGCTATTGTAAACAAAGGTGCTGCTCAGAAGCACAGCCAGGGCGAAGATCCAGGAGTCATTCTTAGGATCACCCTAGAAAGCACAGGTGAGCAGGCACTAAGGAATCCACTAGCCACTCATTTGTTCATTCATTTGTTCATTCATTCATTCACTCATTCATTCTTTCTGTCTTTTTTCCTTCACCTATGCTATTGCTGAGAACAAGAGAAACAAGTTTTAAAGATAATTCTAAATATATACCTTATTTTTTATGTGTATGTTGGTCTCTCTGAAAACATTAGCTTATAAGTTGCTAGAACAAGTGCAGGGCATTCTCAAGGAATGTGAAATATGTAAGCAGTACCCCGGGCACAGTAGCTGTGCAGTAATAAATGGGCAATTCTTCCATTATATGTTTCATCTCAGTCACGCAAATGCCAATCAATTCAGTTTAAAATTGCTTATTTGGACACCTGGCAAATGCTAGACACTGAACTTAGTTTTGTAGATACAAAGTTCCACAAACATGTCAGGATATGAAACAGTGGGCATTGGAAAGTACATAGCTGTGTAATTATTCTGTGAATTCAGAGAAATACTTCTCATATCAGAGACTGGGAAAGAAGCTTGGTGATGGAGCACTTGGTGAGCATGTGCCAAACCTGGCATTCAATCGCTTATATTGGCAAAAAAAAAAAAAAATAAAATAAATAAAAAGTCATTGTGTTCTCTTGAAATAAAGCAGTAAAGTGAAATTAGTTGAACTTTAAAAAATTCATAAATCTGGGCTTACAGAAATGAAGGAATCCAGAAGGTGAAAGAACCAACAGAAATCAATTAAGAATTGCTAGAGCCTGACTTGGAAAGGAACCAGAGGTTTTTTTTTTTCACTAAATTAGAGTGTGTCCGGCGCCGCTCCCGTCCCGCGGAAGAAGACACTCAGACACTCAGCAACGGGTTCAGCAAGCCTTTATCGAGTGGGATGCAAGCCTCTACATGCGTCCGCTACCCGCGGCTCCTACCGTGCAAGCATTTATCGGGTGTGATGCAAGCCTCTACATGTGTCCGCTATCCGCGGCTCCTACCATGCAAGCATGGTGGATCTCGTGATACAGCAAGCTATATAGAGTTCACAAACCAATCATAATTATACATGTGGCCGATTACTATTGGTAGATCTTAAAGCAATGGCGGACTTATTCTAAATAAGGGAGAGGTTGGTACAGCAACAAGAACCAGGAAGCCGGATATGGGCGCCATCTTTGCAGACACGATGGGCGGGGGAGCGAGGAGCGGGCGCCATCTTGGCTCGGCTCCCAACATCTCCCTCCTTTTGTTTTACTAAGAAGGCAATAACCAGCGATGCACGAGTGAATATAGTGGCTTGTACCCTGTTTTACCTAGCTCGCGAGCGGTCCCCCGGCCCCAGTCGGCCGTCCCAGTGCCTGGTTACCTTCCTGAGCCTCATCCTTTTGCACAGGGCTAGGATTAACGGATGGAACCTAGATGCATACAAGCATATATTCTGATGTTCCTCTTAAAACCCCGAGAGGAAGACATCATG
>PVKA01041456.1:0-18076 GCA_004027165.1 Ctenomys sociabilis | reverse complement strand
GCGGAGTCGGTCGCGCTGTCTCTGGCCGGTCTCAGGAGCTGGGCTGGGGCGGGCGGGATGGAGCAGGACGACGGAGTCGGCCGCGCTGTCTCTGGCCGGTCTCAGGAGCTGGGCGGGGGCGGCGGGATGGAGCAAGATGGCCACTCTTCCACTTCTAAAAGGACTTGTTCTCGCCATGACTCTTGGAGTCTCTTAGAACAACTCAACACCATCGCTGAAGGCCAGGGTTGTCCAGCTTATGCTCTCTGCCTTGGGTACAGGAAAAGCTGGCATCACTTCTAGTGTCCCTGCCTGGGGTGACTCAGGAGGGCACAGATGTGAGGCTGGAGACTCTTCTTGCTCACTCATCCCCAACACAGTCAGCATCCTAGAGCCAGAAAGGATGAAAAGAATGTCCTTTGGATGGTGACTATCTCAGTTCAGGCTGCTGTAACAGATTAGCATAGCCTGAGCAATTTAGGCACAACAGAAATTCACTTCTTGTCGTTGTTCTGGAGTCTGGGAATTCAAGATTAAGGCACAGCAAAGTCAGCATCTGGTGAGGGCTATTTTGACTCACGGGTGACATCACCTCTCTGTTATCTTCATCGACATGAGAGTGAGGGGCTCACTGGAGCCTCATTTATAAACATTATCCATGCCTGAAGTCTCTCCTTTCATGACCCTAAAATTCCAAAGTCTCTGTCTCCCAACAGCATTTCTTTGAAGGTTAGGTTTTCAACAAATGAACTGGGGTGAGGGGCACAGTCTACAGCACTTATCTTCCTTGAGTTCTTCCTCACTGACTTCCAGACCTGTGAACACAGCCTCTGCTGAGTGAGCCTTCTACAGGTTACGTGTAGTACCATAGGAAGAAAAAAATCATTTCATTCTGCTCAGACATGGGATGAAATGGGTATCCTTTATGGAAAGTATTCCTGGAAGGTTTCTTTGTTCTATTCTTACAATTTCTAATGTGCAATATGGATCAATTCATTTATAGCCTAATAAGCAGAGCAGAGTCGCCTACACAGGACTGAAGAAAGCTCAACACATGTGCATCAAGGAACAGCATGGGCCATTCCAGCTGTGCTCCAGCAGCCATCAGCCATGTAGTGGCCCGAATCCTGCCAGCCTCCTACAGCTCAGACTGGTGCCCCTTAACTTAGTCCATTCTCTTCTCACACTGTTCTGTGCCTTATCTTCTCTCCCTATTGTAGGGCTGCCTCCAATCAGAGCATAAGAGCCTTTTTCTGGTACTTTTTTTCTTGCACTTTAAAGAAAGTATGCTGTGGCAAATCCATAATTAAGTTAATTAACATGTATGTGAGAAGATAAAGGGAGTGTGGGGCTCATGCTCGCTCTATGACCAAGCCCAGTCAACACCATGACTTCTTTTTTTCAGTGAAGATAAAGCCTTCTTCTCTCCACCTCCCTCCTGAAGGTCTGTGAGGTGCTGCAGCAAGCAGGGAGCATGTGACTATGGTCAGCCAAAGTAGACAGTGTCATCCCAACCCGACCAGCCACTTCCTCGATCTCTCTCTGGGCTTTCATCCATTCCTTCTTTCATGCCTCAGCAACACTCCATTGATGCGGGCTTTGTGGTCTGAATTCAGTAAGCAAAGCATGCATTGTGGGCAGCTGAGATTATACCTGAAACCTTCTGCTGGAAGACACCACTGTTCTCTAAGTCTAGCACAGCAAGCTTTTCTTTCCACTATGTTGGAAGTAATTGCTGCTTCTTGGTTGAGCACCCGCCTCACATTTATGAACTGTGTTTTCTTTAAATAAATAAAACCTTTAAACTCCAAAACACATATCACTGCAAGATAGTCACACTACAGAAAGCGCAGGGGAACTGAGGAGAACTGAATAGAGTGGGAGTCACTGTGCCTATAGCACACTTGCTCACCGACAGCTCACCCTCCTGAAGCAGGAAGGACTAGTGGCCAAACAACGCACTGCTTAAATGCCTCCAATCTCACCCTCCCACCTTTCCTGTCCCCTCCAGCACATTGCAAATCACCTCTGAGCAGCATTCCATCCTATTTTCCTTTTTACAGCCCTGGGGTCTGCAGCAGTCTGGGGGAATCTTAAATATTCTTTCAGTTCTACCAGAATGCCAAAAGCCATCTTCTAGAATCTCCCCTACTAAAAAAATAGGAGAAAACTGAACATCCTAGGAGTCTGAAATTTATATCTGACCAGTTGCCATAGGATCAGGTTTCTTGTCTTTTGCAACTTTAGACAAATTGCAAGCTCCATGTTCCTAATACTAAATGAACACACATGTGTTACATACCTTTCTATTATCTAGGTTCAAGAAAGGAAATCAGAGGGCTGGCCAAATAATTCAGTGTATGAAAGCATCTGCAAGCAGTCACATGGGCCGGGATTCAATCCCTGGGCCTGCCATGCTGGCCTTGCCCCTGCCCCTAGGGCACACTGAGGCAGCAATTGAGACTGAGCATGGTGGCACCTATAATCCCAGCTCTTGGAAGGCTGTAAATGAGGATCACTACAAGTCCAATCTAATAGTAAGACCCTGAACACCCTGTAGATCCTTCCCTAAAAATACAAAAAGAAAAAAAGGAGATCAAACAAGATAGGATAAGCAAAGGCAACTTGTTTTGTACCTTTAACAAATTATTTAATGTATGTTTCTATTAATAAGTCATTTGGTCTTTCTTCATGTTGCTACCATAATGAAAATCAAGGGATAGAACACCTTAAACTTGCTGGGAGATGTGCTCCCATTGTGTTCCTATAGCGAAGATTCTATCATCATTTCTATAAGCTGCTTCCTTTTCCTTCATGCTTCTTGTTGATGTGATCAAAACTGTTTTCTGAGATGCTTTCTCTCCAGGACCAAGTAGTCGTCCTCGTGTGCTCCGTCTAGGGGGTGGGAGGACTTTAACATTGGCCCAGGCTTCAGGGAAACTTTCTCCTTGCTCACAAAACAAACACAAAAGTGCAGAGGAAGATTCAAAAGGCTGGAAACGGAGCCTGTGGGCCACACTTCTATTGACAGAGCTAATTCTGACATAATTAAAAAGTTTAATCATGGAGTTAAGTATAGAGAAAGGGTTCCTGGCGGGCTGGGGCTGAGAGTACTTCCCCACACACACACACACACCAATTGAGTCTCTTTTATCATTGCAGGCCCCTGGATATTTTTAGCTTCTAACCATCTCATCTCAGCACTTCAGGAGTCTTTCCACCTCCTTGTTTCTCTGGATCTTGGAAAGAGTGCTCTCTTGGAATGCTCAACTTCTTTGGCTGAGGATATGGTTCAGCAGAAAAACCCTGAGGGGAAAATAAATGATGTCTTGATTCGCCTAGCCTGTCAACTAAGACCACTGGGTTGTTCTGTTGTCCCATAAGCAGTCTCTTCAGAGCACTTTAACATGTCTATGGGGATGACTTCAGGCTTTTCTTCCTTGAGATACTATGCTCCCAGGAAACCTGAGCGCCTACGCCAGGATGTCCTGCCTATTCCCAAACTCTCCATGGGCTTTTGGGAAACACTGAATCTTTAAGAAATCCAGAATAGCAAGCTTTAGTACAAGTTATGGAAGAAAAACATCACATTTCCAGTCAAAGTCAAAGGTACAGGTTCTCCCCCATGGTGCCTTCCCTACTCTCTTTTCCACCTCCTTTCTATTTCTTCCTCACTCACTAAAGGCAGCAATTGCTGCCCACAGTCAACCAAGAGAAAGACACTCAGAAAGACACTGTGAGAAGAGAATGGAAAGAAACCTGTGTCTCCCACCTCATCATTAGTGAGAATGCTGATGGCCGATAAAAAATAAAAATCCTCAACACACATCTCTTTCTGGCCAGCCTCTGGCCTAGAAGCTATAATGTGTCTCTCTTCTATCTGAACTGAAAACTGTGAGAATTTTCCATGAGTCCAAACCCTAGTACCAATAAATTAATTAGCTCCATCACAGCTACTTATTTTAGTTCATTCTGGCATGGTAGTATCCGTGACTAAAAGATTTCCTCACTGCTGGCTCTTATGGTTCCTCAAAGAGTGAAGGCTGTTGCCCCAGGAAAGAAATTACAGGGCTGTGTGAAATGTCCTCAGAGGGCCTCCCAGGAACTTTGTTCCTGTACTTGTTTTTACCACTCACTCTACCTTTCCATTTACTAAACATGGAGGACCTATTCTGTTTTCCCATAAGCAGTAACTGATAGAACAGAAAAATTAGGTGCTCCTCAGATGCCAAAAGGATTTAAACCACTGCACTCCCAGTCCTACAGCCACATATCTTTTAGTGTATTTTTTAAAAATTGCTTTGGTGTAACTAGGCAATCACTAGGAAGCCTGCTGTCGTAAAGTAACTGTAGCTCCCCGCCATTCAAAAAAGGAAAACTGTAAAATTAAGCTGCTACTGTTTGAAGTCTCCACCATCCTGTAGACTGCACCAGTCTTGTGGTTATCAGCTATGAAATATACAACAAATGGTTTAAATAATGATTTAGCTGGGGAGATGGCTCAGTGGAATAAGCACTTCCCTGGCAAGTGCAAGGGCCTGAGTTCAATCCCTGGTTCCACCAAAAATAAAAAATAAATAAATAATTATTTAGATTACTTATGTTGGAATAGTGAAGTTGAAAAGCATCTTCCTTGTCTTTTAATGTTATGAAGAACTCAAGGTCATCCACATAGTATTATTCTCACTTGTGTTCTGATATACTTTCTTGACTACATAGGAGGTAAAATTATTCTTAGGATGAAGGTAATTATGCAGAACCCAGGATATGGCAGTGAGAGTTCAGCGTGTAAGACAACCCATAATCCATTATGCATACAGCACAAGAAGGAGACTTGGAAATTCCATAGCACAAATTGACAGTCTATATTTCTTCCTCTTAAAATAAAAATGCTTTATTTTTTAAAAAGTAAATAAATACATAAGTGGAGAAAAATTGTATAAAGAAATATCTGACAATACAGATATGTGACCAACAGGTAAAGCTGTCACAGGAATCTGTGAGCTGACCATTGGTCTGCATCTGATCCTGCTATTTGCTGGCATTTAAAAGATGCAGTCAGAATCACTGTACAGCTATATGGTAAATAAAGCATGCAGGTTTACATTACTTCCTTGGGAAAGGGGTAGGGAAAACAAGAGAGGTGGGAAATATTTATAATATGAAGCAAACATATTGAAAAGAAGATATGTACGAAAATAAACAAAGCAGCTAGTATTGTGTAATAGAGAAGGAGATGTGGAAAGCTGGTCATTTGCTGTGGAGAATTTTTGAAAGCAATCCAATGCTATTTCTGTCTTTGGTTCTACTAAGATGTCAATGATGAAAAAGCAATACTGTCAAGAATAGTAATATGTCAGGGTGAAAATCAATAGCAGCCACAAAAAGGAAATAAATTTTTCTAAAGAATGATTCCATCTCACATTTATAGAATTACAACTGTCATCAGAATGGCCAAACAGCAACTAGGTAGACCTGCACTAACAGCTGCCTAAACAGGAAATGAGCTTGGTTTGTTTTAGGTTGTTTGTTTGTTTGTTTGTTTGTTTGTTTGTTTGTTTTTAAGCAGATTAACTTCCACCTAGAGTGGCCCTGTGTATGACTGTAGAAGATTAGGGAGCTGCCTATTTAGATATGATGGAAATAAGACCTGAAGATCAAATTCAATTCTCCTTCCCTGTCTCATTAACTATTTTGTTAAGAGAATATGAAGCCCAAAGAGTCCATGATGATAGAAAGAGCACTTTTTAATCCCTTAATCTAAAGACTAAGCATAGGAAAAATTAGAATGTTAGAAAGCATTTCAAGATCCTCCTTATAGGAGCTTGGTGTGAGGGGGGGAGGAGGCACAAAGCCACTGGCCCTTTTATTGAGCTGCAAGCTGGCAAGACGGGTGCTCCATCTTTGTAAACTCAGTGATCTTGCATATATGATCTGCATTTTTTCTACATACACTACAGAAGTTAATGTATAATGTACTTCAATAAAACATTTATATTAAAAAGCTTTTGCATCCTCTCTCCAAGTCTGCTCTAAATAGTCAAAAGATTCTGGGGAGGTCACATGAGTTCTAATTTCTTTTACAGCATGAAAGAGTAGACCAGATGACCCCAGCCCTGAAGCTTTTAGTGTCATCACCATTGGCACATGATGAATAGCACTGGGATTCCTGCTACAACTGACTTGAATAACAAGCAGAACATGGCAAAGTTGCCACAGGCCTTCAAGGAAAGCACTGAACTGAAGGCTGTGTAAATTTGCCACACAGGGAACAATGTCGGAAAATCGGGACTACAGAGCTTGTGTTGATAGCAAAGAAGAAGAATTGAGGCGGCTGTCAGTGTGAGTCCCCATTTTTAAAGCAGGTGTTCATCACAACTAGTGGTGTGTGCGATTACATGAAATTCAGGAGCCAACATTCCTCTGTTTCTCCTCAAGAATAACAGCTGGGAAGCTTCTGCTAAAACAGGCTGTAAGAACTTCCAAATAACCCCATAGTCCAGTACTACAAGCAGTTCTTTTCCCCCTTTGTTTTATATAAGGTGAATGTAAAGGTGACCTACACAATAACTGATTGGCAGGTAAGGAGAATCAGTATCTCTGCCATCAAAGAGAAGTGCCAGTCCTGTCTCATGATGGATAAGACCAGAGATACAGATAATTTGCAAAATTATAGAGGAAATCACTGTGACCTCCACTGGCTATGAAAACAAACTATCTTCCTGTATGCCTTTCCTACAACCCCAGTCTCTCTGAAGGCAAAACACAGTAGGTAGGAGGCAAAAGAGAAAACAATTTTGATAATCCACTGCATGAAATAGGTAGCTAGCCCCTAAATAATAGATCCACAGGAAAGCTCCTAAAATCCTATGATTTTTTTCTAAAGTCTCTAAAGTCTCCTGACATAAGTCACATATTCTGCCAAGCCACCTGCTTTCACACCACTGCAGCCTGATGGCCGTTCCTTTTCTGAATCCCAAGAATAATCTTTTGGTACAAACACACAAGTGTGTCATTTAGTCTTCCAGCAGACACGAAGGGATACAATGAAATGAAGGAAATGCAAATCATGAGCTGCCGCATAAGGTCCTAATTACCATAATTTGACCCATCCTCCATCCCATCACCGGAAAGTCAGCCTTCTGGATGACAGGAAGCCAAACCAGGAAGATAACAGCCTTCTGTCCCCTTTTCCCATCCCTTGCCTTTTTTCTTTTCCTCCTCTGTTCTTTAAACGATGTGCATTAAGACAGCGATTCTTGTCTCGATTTGTAAGCCTCGATTGTATTAGTGAAGCTTTGCATGACTTGATAAAATGGGCTAAAGGAAAGGAAAAGAAGAAAAAGAAGCAAGCACTTGCTGTCTTTTTATTCTCCAAAGCAACTGTCAGTCTCACAACGTTTTCTCAGAACCTGCCAGAAATTTGTCTGGAATCACCTCAGTCAGATACAAGGATAGAAAATCTAAAAGGTCCAGGTCTTCCACAGTATGATTCATAAAGTTTTAAAAATTCAGAAAAGGCCAATTCAGAATCCACATGCCCTGTGCATTCCCTCTACCCCAACACAGTTTTAAGAATATTTCTTTTCCTAGATTACTCATACCTTTACCTTGTCCCTGACATCCCCCAAACTCTCTGAGGTATATTAACTTGGCATAGCTCTTACATTTACAGTGGTAAATGAGTGAGGCTAGGAGAGTACAAAATGTGTGTTCTTACAGCCTGTTTTAGCAGAAGCTTCCCAGTACATCCTGCCTACTGAATACACCTAAAATAGGCCCATTAAAATATAGGTCTAAAAAACACCCCTGCCCACATTAGTGAAGGGACAGATGCCTTTTGCTATGCATGACAGATGCGATAGGCATTGTCTTTCCAGTCACCCTTAAGCTCAGGAATGGGATAGGATGGGATTTTTCAGTGGCAGTTTTCTGTCACCTCACTGAGGCCTTAGTAGAGCATCCCCAAGTTAGGACTCAAGCAAGCAAGTCATTAAATCAGAATGCTCACACTCAGTGACAATATGTGTATCCAACACACTGGAGGGTACCTTTACTGACCTTTTATATTTTATAGTGTTGCACTATGTGGGATACTTTAGTTTCAATCAGGGTGTAGGCAAAATACACTTTAGCAAGACAGGAGGCCTGATTTCAAAAGCAAAAATATCTCTGAGAAGCAGTCTTCCTTCTAATACAGGATGGGGACCATAAATCAAGGCAGACCATAAATGCTCCAAGCAGTGGAAAGAAACCTGGGAGATGGTAAAAGTTTATTGGGCCATGTTTAGAGGTCAGAAAGTCAGTAAGCAAAGAAGGAACTAAGAAGCTACTGGGCTTTAAAATAAACCCATATGCTATTTCCAAGTGAACTGCGATGAGAAGAAAAGGTACAGGGGGCCAATGAAATAGCTCAGTAGAATAAGCACTTGCCTGGCAAGCACAAGGGCCTGAGTTCAAGCCCTGGTTCCACCAAAAAAAAAAAAAAAAAAAACTCCAGTAAAGTATGGAAAGTGAAGCCAGGTTGGGGGCAGAGGCTACTAATCAAGAAAAACGTGACTTTAAAAAATGAGTTTACAGGGGATACCAAGGCATACACTTTGGGTTGCCAGTAACAGAATACTCAATTGAAAATGGCTGAAACTATAAGCTCATTGTTTTGACTCAGAGATTCTGAGGTCCCCAGGTGGACAATCATTAGGTTTGTCTGACCCAGCAGCCAAACACTGCATCAAGGGACAGGCTTTTCTATGTCTCCACTCTACAGTCCTTAATGTCTGTCACCTTCACCTTGTGACTGGCTTCTTCCCTCAGTCAGAAAGTAGCTGCCAGGAGCAATGGAATTTCCACCCTTTCTCAACCATATCCAAGAGTTATGAGGGAGTTTCTCATAAGAAATACCCTGGAAAAATGAGGAGAAACTTTCCTAGAAGCCTCTATTTCTACAAATCTTTGTATCTCCTGCCCCAAATCAATCACAACCATGACAAGATTATTTTTGTTGGTTTAAAAGCATCAAGGTGCATTCCTGGAACTTTTACAAGTGGACAGCATGGGGTAGAAACAGATAACTAACCAAAGCTGGAAATTTCCTGGGAAATAGAAGGAGGAGCTGTATACTGTGCAGGCAACAGTAATCACCAGCAAAGCTATGCAGAAGGCACTTCTGGGTTCCTGCTTCCTGACATGTGATGAGATTGTACTTCTGCAGTCCTGATCACTGGCAGGGCCATGAGATTTCCTTCAGCCAGCATTTAAGAAGCAGAGGTGACATGTGCTACCACTAAGCCGGAAACTTTGATGGCCAGCGTGAGACCTCCAGAGTTATCTTTAGTTCTGCTTTGGAGATTAGTTAATATTCAGGATGGTAGCCCCTTCTGCATCTATCCCTGAATTAGGAATCCTGGAGCAGAGCCTCTAGCAAGCCCATGCAGAGGTGAGATAGAAAACAACTTCCTTTGCTCAAGTTCATTTGCCTTGTTTTGTTTTGTTTTGTTTTGCTTTGTTTTGACACACTGTAGTCTTACATTGACCCAACTACAGACAATGATGCCCCTGCACCAACTGCCATTGGTGTCTCAATTTTGGGTGAGGAGCTTGTGTGAGCCAGATACCAGTGTCACGTGCTTCAAGACCCAAGTTTGGTACATCTCCTTCTACTAACTTTTAGGCTTAAGAACATAAAAAAATTAAGTGTCACATTCATTAAAATATATTTTAGGCTTTTAAAGTTTCTTAACATGAAAATCACATTGATGCTAGCTTGTATATATCTAAATTATCACTGTCTCCACAGGAATGAATTCTGTGGAATTCCTTGGCAAAGCCTAAGAATGGCTTGGAGGGCTCTTCCTCCCCACTGACAAGTATATTTAGGACTCAGTGGGGCTTTCCCCAAAGATAATTTTTACTAGTACATCCTGCCTACTCCTTGAGTACTTCCCAAGCAGAAACTCTAGGTAATTTTGATTAGGTCATGTTCAAAACATGTTGTGATTGCTTGGTGACAGGATGTTCGATTCTCAGGGGTGTGCATGCGTGCGTGCGTGTGTGTGTGTGCGTGCGTGCGTGCGTGCGCGTGCGTGCGTGTGTGCGTGTGTGCGTGTGTGTGTGTGTGCCTGTTCTCTAGTGCAATCCTAATTCCCTACTTAAGTGCTATTTTTACTATCTCCTCTCAGATGAAAATATAAAAGCACAAAAATTGTGATGCAGCTGGGTTCTGGCTTCTGAAGAGGCACTAGCCGAGGAGCCAGCAGGCCTGGGACCTGGGTTCTGGTCCTCACAGGCAGAGGGATGCCCAGGCCAGAGCAGTATGGATAGGAGTGGAGTCTCAGTAGGAGATAGCAGATAGCTGATAGGAAACGTGCAGCACATTCACAGCCAGGCGCCTTCACTCACTGCAGAAAGAGACGTCCTTCCTTTGCCAAATGACCTTCATAGGCCTCTCTGATCTAAAAGGAAGAAGAAACACCAGCATAGTTCTTTCCCAGCCTTGTCTTTTCCCAACAGTCAACCCAAGGGGAACAGCATCCCAAAGTCCCCAAAGCATGGCCTCCTCAGTGAAGGGTGATCTGCTCCAGAGTCACAGGAGGGTTGATAATCCTAGCTCCTGTCTACTCCCCACACCTAAGGAGCTGTGCGCAGAGACCCTGTTAGCGGGGAGTGGGGTTTGCAGGACTCTCTCCTAGTGATTTCCACATGCTGCCACTTCCCACATGCTGTGCCTGAAGTGCCTCCTATTGCTTTCTCTTTTACCTTGATTACTGCCTTCCCTAGGATTTTCCTCCCCCAGTTTCACGATGCAGTCACTGTTAGGCAGGCACTCAGCTGTTGCTATCCCCAGGAGCCTTCTTCTTCCTCACCCTAAGCCACCAGGTACCGGGAGACTCTTATTTTGTTCTTCCTGGTGACCTTTCTTCTTCCAAGTGCAGGGTGACAGGGCTAGGCTGTATCCCTTGATGCCATTGTCTGAGTTGAAATTTAAAATAGTCACAAAGGAAGATTATGGGAGGATTTACTGTTCCTGAGCCAAAGATGTTTTTAAATCTAAGGCTGATGTTGCTTTCCTTCTGAAAATTCATTGCATCAACAACAGAGTTTCAAAATGAAGTGTTAGGGACTGCTGCCTAAGTGAGGCTTGTGAGCTTCCAAGAGGCCTCAAGCTCTTGGGATCTGTTTGTGACGGAGGCCCTGGTTCATTCTTGAGAGAATAGGAGGTCCCTCTATTCACCTCATACCTCTCTACCGTGCCCTCCCAACTTCTTTCCAGCTCTTCCTCTAACCTCTCTTCCCCTCTCCTTTGTTTTGTTTTGTTTTAACACACTCTTAAACCTCCTTAAACCTACCCATATCAGTTCTTTTAGCCACCAGCAGCCAGCAACTCTGGGCACAGCCACTCTTGATCTTCAAAACCTATTTCCAACTGCCACATGCAGGACGTCTTGGAATAAATATAGTGGTCCCTTTCTCTGCAGTTTCCCTCTCTCTCTGGAATTTCAGTTACCACTGTTCTCCAAGGTCCAAAAATATTAAATGGAAAAATTCCAGAAATAATTCATGAAATCTCACTCCTTTCTTCTCCGTCCTATCTAGGACATGAATCACCCCCTTGTGTAGGGATCCACACTCCATTCTGTATCCACCAGTGTCTCAGTTACTTTTTACTCATTGCTGGGACAAAATACCCAAAATTAAGGAAGGAAAGGTTTATTTAGCTCACAGTTTATGGAGGTTTTTGTCTATACTCGGCTGACTCCCAGGCAGAGTAGCACATGGCAGAGAGCAGCAATTCATGCAGAAAACAGTGAAGAGCAAAGGGAAGCAGCTTCATAGCCAGCCTCTCTCCCTTCCTTATGTTGTAAACAAGCTACCCTGGGGCTGTGGAAGTAGAACTCTCACAATGTCCACGCCCTCCTCTTGTACAAGATGAAGATGTTTACAAAGTAAGAATCCTGTATCCCTGCTGAGTCACTTAATTAAACTTCTAAACTTCACAAGTTGACACAATGTATCAATCAGTACATCTGGTCAGTCACCTAATATCCCTTCTTGGTTATCAGAGCAACTATTGCAAGATCACAGAAGTTCTTTTCAAGTTGATTATTTTACTTAGCAACATGCTTCTTTTATGTGAAAAAGTGAAAGCTCTTCCCTCAGTAAGGTAGAAAAAATGTCGTTTAAGTTGCTAAGGCCTATGGTAGGGATGAATCTATCTGTAAAGTTGCAAAGAAAGAAAAATAGTCATGCTAGTTCTGCCATCACGCTTCAAATTATAAAATTTATAAGCACTCTTTGTGATAAACATTTAGTTAAGATGGAAAAGGCATTAAATTATAAGATTCAGAACCATCCACAGCTTTGATAATCCACTGTCATCTTGGAATGCATCCTCATATATTGAGCGATGAGAGGCTGTTACACTTCAGATACCTTAAAGTCAACCTGTATATCTTGGACAAATTGTCCTTTCTGTCCTTAATCCAACATGTGCCTCTCCTACTATCATCTACCTACTAGCCAAATGCCTCTGAGTATTTCTTAGTAATCTAGATTCTTTTCTTGCTAGCCAGACAGTGTTAGAAGCAGGAATTGGAGAAAGAGGCCACAGTTGAGAGCTTCAAGCTGCTATAACCATCCTGCACTCTTGAGCCAAAACCAAGAAGGGAACAAGAATCAGTGCAACAGAAGATTCAAAGAAGTTCGAGAGGCCCTTGGAGCAGGCTGGACCCACACTCCACTTTCCTGTGTGAGACTGGTAGCCTCGTAGAGACATCTAGCTGGCCCTTGAGCCACAGAGTAGAAACAGCTGAAGGAAGTGACCTTAAAGATGGGCCTAAGACTATGCTGCCAGTTTCCCAAGGGCTGTGGAGTCATGTAGGGCCTCAGAGCGTCCTGCTTGTTCCTAGAAGGGACTAGAGAGGTTCTGAAGCTGGGAATCCAGACAAAGTATAATGTGAGGACTCTGAGCTAAAGAATGTAGCTGAAACAGTGAATGTAAAACAGGGGTGACCCCAAGGATCAGTATGGCTGGGCACTCTGATGGGCAGTGCAAAGCACCAGGACCAAGGCCAATGCTAAGATTCATGCTGCTCTCTCTGACCTGACGGCAGAACCCTGAGTAGTGTTCCAGCCTCCATCTCTAACCCATCTCTGATTTCTAGATCTCCCAGAAATTTGTGGCCCCACAAACTGCTCAGCCATATGCAATAGCCATGGTATGTTCTCCAGTATACCATTAGTAAATTACTGTCAGGCTTTACCAAATAATTTTTTATACTACGATATTGACATTATCAATTAAAATTTATTTAGCATGATTTCATAGAGCATTCAGCACAAATACTCAGTACATGTGCATTAAATAAAATTAATTAATATTTTAAATTATACTGTAATTCCATTAATGATTGTAATATAACCATTTTCCCCATCTCCTCACTGAAAATAAATGAATTACATTCAAAGATTAAATTTTAGGTATGAATTCCGTGATAAAAATAACAATAGCCTCACCAGGTTTGGTGGCACATGCCTATAATCCCAGCACTCTGGGAAGCTGAAGCAGGAGGATAACGAGTTGAAGGCCAGGCTGTTCCACGTGAGAGCACTGAGTGAGATCCCATAAGCAGAGGCAGGGGGAGAAGGACAAAAGAGAAAGAAAGAGGAGGAGGAGGAGGAAGAAAGAGAAGGAGAAGAAAAGGGAGGAGAGAAAGAAAGAAAAAAGAGAGAAAGAAAGTACAATATTAATGGCTTATTAAACTACATATCCCATCTCTTTCTTCAAAATAGCTTTAACACTCAACTTACATCTTGGATATAGCCCATTCACACATTCAACTTTCCAGCTAGCATAGTACACAGGTGACAAAAGGCTGGCACACAGTTTAGATTTTTTTTTATTTTGGTACAGGGCTCACTGTGCAGCTCAGACTTGTAGTGATCCTCCTGTTTTCAGCCTTCCCAGCGCTGGGATTACAGGCCTGTGCCACCACACCCAGTCTCAGTGGCAAGCACAGTGTACCCAGGGGTGGAGTTGCTGGGGCATGTGGGGCCAGGGAATCGAACCCTGGTCTCTGTGACTGCCTAAGCAGGCATTTAGTCCACTAAGCTATCTCGCCGGCCCTTAGCATACATTTTAGTATTTTAAAATATGAACATATGCCCATTTCATTTCTACAGTGAAGTAATAAGGCAGTTTAAGAAGCTAGAGAGCACACAACTTATATCATTAAAGGCATTGTGTTGTAGTATAATTCATTAAGTGTTTTTAAGTATATCAGCTAGAAAGGTAAGAAACTGTGCACTACTATTACATGTGGGATAAGTAGATGGCTAAAGTTCTAGTATCTTGAGACCCTTGTACTAAAAATAGAGCAAAGTTAAACACAGAATGACAGTGTTACTTACAGAAGCAATGTCATACTGGAAGAAAGGCTTGATAAAATATTTCATATGTTATATCCTTCACTTTAGGAAAATAGTCTGTGGGGTTAAATAGGTTGAGTCTTTCACACCATTACTGTTTAATTTAACATTAAATTAAACGCTAAAATATTAATTTTAATTTAACACTAAATTTAGTTTTGGAGGATGCAAAACATGCCTTCAGAAGAGATATATGTTGTTCATATTCCTAAGTTTGTCACAAAAAATATTAATTTCTTCTTTTATGTGAATACCAGGTACAGAGCACAGAAAACTTTTATTATCTAGAGAGAATACAAAATAGTAAAAAAAAAAAAGAAAGAAAGAAAAAGAAAAGAGAGAAAGAAAAAAGAAATTAGAAACAATACAGAACTTCACCAAACAAAACAATAGGAATTTGACAATGGCTGTTCTGTAAATTATGCGTAATGTTGTCTGCAAATTAGTTGTTCAGATTACCAGATATAAAAATGCAAATTGATTTTTAAAAAGTTATAAGAAATTAAAAAGGATAAGAAAAACATTAAACATCAACCGCTCCCCTCTGTAGAGCATTAGAAATCAGCAGTGCAATTATCCAAGCCATCCTGCGTATACACATAAATATCTCTTTCCTTCCCCCCATCCTCTTCCTCATCACAATTTTTCCTTCTCTTAGAGCACAGAAAAACTTGACCTAAACTGGCTTGAACACACTAGGAATAATTCTCCTGAGATGCAGCAGGATTCAGAACTTCTTCACTGATAGCATCAAGACTCTTGTTTCTCCTTTTGCTGTATTTTCAGTCTTGGGTTTCACATCATACCAGATACAGGCCACAGCTCCAGCATTTGGGTGCTCTCTGTTTGTTTTGGTTTGGTGGTTTAGTGCCTGGAAAATGAATCATAAACTTCTGGGAGTCTCAAGAAATTTTCCTTTTTTCTCATTGGCTCTTGTCAGGTCATGTGACCATCTCTAAACCAATCACCATAAACCCAGATAAATGGTATGCTAATTGGCTGATTGAAGTCCATGTCCATCTCTGGAGCTGGGATTCCCAGAAACTTTAGGGATGGTGGTAGGGGCTATACTTCAAAGGAAATCAAGATGTAATTACCAGAAGAATGATAAAGTAGAAAAAAAAAAACATAGATGACTGTAACCCCTCTTCTTCCCTCTGATGGGCAACTAAGTATCCCCTAGTGGTCTTCATTCTCTAATATTCTTCCTTTTCATAATGACCTCCCCACTGAGTATGTGTGGGATTAAGAACCTTCTTCTAGCCAATAAAATATGACAAAAACGATGGGATGTCACTGCCCTGATGAGGCTACACAAGATTGTGATTCCATTCTGTGCAGACACTGTAGACTTCCTCATTTGAAAGCTTTAGTGAGGCCAGCTGCCACACTAGAGAAGTTCTATGGTAAGGAACTGAGAGTGGCATCTGGCTGGGCACTGAGGTCTTGTCACAAAGTAAAAGTAATAAAGTTTGCAGACAGGCACAAGACCGGAGATGGATCTTGTCCCCACAAGATTTCAGAGGAGAAATGAGCCGCAGCCACTATCTTGATTGCAGCCTCGGGAAAGATACCGAGATGATGAATCCAGGGATCCTGTGGCCAACTCCTGACCTACAGACACTGAGATAATAAATGCATGCCCTTATAAGCCACAAGGCTCATGGTAATACGTTGTGCAGCAAATACCTACAGAGCTTCTTTTGTCCCTGCCCCACCGCATTCAAAATCTCTCCCAGATCTGCTTCACTCCAGTCACCAAGCGCTGATGTCAAGCGACCAGAAGGTTCTCAGCAGAGTCTCAAGAGGGCTTATTTGCCCTGGGAAAGGCCTAGTGAATTCTCCTCCCTCCTCCTTGATCAGACCTCAGTGTACCTTTCAGAGAAAGCATCTGACTGGGTAAATTGTCAGGTATTTCCTTATCCAAAGGAAAGGACCCTTAGGGACACTCTGCCCTTGCTGATAGTTAGGGTCCTGCTGGTATCTCTTAAGATCAACCTCACAGAGGAGCTCCAGGCCACACAAAGGAAGGTTTCACAGTTAAGGGACCTGCAGGCATTGTGGTCTCTAACTTGACCACTCCTCCAGGCAAGAGGAAGCTGAGGAAATTGTCACCCTTATCAATGGCAGGTTACAGCCATCACAATGAAGGAAGCAGTCACTGCTACTCTTTTTAGAGTGCTGTCCTATCCAGAGGTTACCACAAAAGCCCAGAGTGTCCCACACCAGCCTTCCTCTGTCTCAGTCCCTTCCTCTTCCCCTACCTCTTTCCCACCTCCCAGGGATGTGTGGCTGCAGCCTCACAGAGCCCAGCTGCAGTTGCCCTGGGTGGGTTTCACAGGGCTGCACAAAAGCCCTTCCTTTGGTCCAACCCATTGTCTCCCAGCTCTTAGGAGAGCTGTGATCCTATGCTATGCTTCTTCTGGTGGGGCTTCTAGAAGGAACCCACCCCCTTCTCATACCCACCTCGTCCCTGGCCTGATTCACAATTTTGAGACCAGATCCCCCAACATAATTCTCAGGGAGCAGGACTGACCATTTGCCTTCACCTCATTGTTTTGCCTAAATGCTGGACTCTCTTCCTCTGTAGATTCTGTGATTCTACAACTCAGTGTAGCATTTCAGTCACACTGCACACCAAACTACGATGTGTTCTGTGATTAAGGACTAAAAAGGAGACAGGTGGGGCTGGGCAGCTAGCTCGGTGGTCTAAGTACCTGCCTGGCAAGCACAAGGACCATTTGATTCCTGGTACCACATGCACACCAGCCCACCCATGGGCACACTGAGCTGGCCACTAAAACCAGGTGTTGTGATGCATACCTGTAATCCTAGCTCTGGAGAGGCCAACACAGGAGTACTACTACAAGTTGGAGCTGCATAGTGAGACCCTGTACCAAATAAAGTAATTAATTAATTAGTTTTTTAAATTTTTTAAAAAGAGACAGGTGGTAAATTTACAGGTAATTAAGACTTGCTGTGGGCCACATGAAACTGTACACACCTCTGAGAGTGCAAAAAACAGCTCTGCCTATCAGGTGGGTTGGCTCAGCAAGTTGTTAGATAAAACACAAGACGAGAGAAACCCAGTAACTTTTTCCCATTGGCATCTATATAATTTGGATATTTATATGCTACAAAGCATAATGATTTCACTTATATTTAAATTTTAGTTGGTTTAGGACCAAGTTATTTACAGATTGCTTGGAGATCCTTTACATCTTTTGAGCAATTAATTCAAAGTAATACCCAAGCTCTTTTACCACAGCTTATTCCAAGAGTCTTTAAATGGTGTTTTGTTCCTTGTTGTTTTTTTTTTTTTTTGCTTTTTTTTTATTGAGAAACAAATAGCAATTAGACAGTTTCTAAATTGATTAATAGGACAGTTTCAATAATTAATACATTATGCATTGTTATCTTCTTAGTGGTTATCCATAGTACAAGAAGCAAACAGGATATCCTGTCCAAATACTATTGGTACAAATCTTTCTACTCAATGAATTAAGCAAGAGTAGCTGTATATCTATGCTGACTATTCTGTATATACAAATACAAAATGGTCCTTCCTTAGCTTTATATCTATGCTTACTATTCTGTATAGACAAATACAAAATGGTCCTTCCTTTGTAGCCCCTCTTTTTGTTTAGTCCTGTCAGAGATGGGTATTCCATTG
>PVKA01041455.1:0-18079 GCA_004027165.1 Ctenomys sociabilis | reverse complement strand
AGGAAGGAAGGAAGGAAGGAACAAATAAAAAAGAAACCAAGTACTTAGTTAAGAATCAAGAATAAAAATACCTTGAGGATATCTCATAAAGCAGCAAGTCCTTTCTCATTGTAGGCTCAACATTGCAGAAATGTTAACCTTTCACTTGAAAAGAGAGTCTAGTATTCTTGTTAGAGAAGGCCCCCCTAAGAAATTGGATCCTCTGGATTCACTTTACTATGCTCAGCCATACATACACTTACAGGCCACTGCCACCATGATCCAAAGGATCTTGGTTACTGTTCTGTTGGCAGTAAATCTTGGTATTATCAATGCAATGCTGTTTTAGCATACAGAGTGCAACAGTTATGTCATAAAGGAAGTTTGTAAGTTGATTTCAAAGGAAGGCCTGGGAACCTTGTCAAGTAGACACTGAAATGGCAGTGTGTAAATATGTGAAAATGAATTTAAAGGTTCAGTGGAAATTCTAGGAAATCAGAGATACCTGGAATATGGCACATCAGCTAGCAAAAGCTATAAGGTGTGAGTAGAATCAGCCCATGACAGAGGCCACGTGAGACGTAATGAGCCAAATTTTATAGATGGAACACCCAAGCCCTCTGAAATTCACATTTCACTGCCATGTGACCCAGAAGCTGGATATAAAGCTACAGAACTTAACCACTTAACAGTTTACTCTTACATCAATTGAGCAGCACATTTATTTATATGCTAACTGTCCAGAGTATCACTCAGGCAGGTACCATTTTAACCAGTCAATTCTTATTTACATGAGGTACACCTGTACTTACAATTTTTGTATTTCCAGTTATATTATCTTATAAAATTAATGAAAATATACATTTTTGGTCATTCTGTATTTAAAAGTTGAACCGATAAGAAGTTCATATTAACTCTGCTGGGTTTCATTCCTGCTTTGGACTATTTTTTTAAACCTTCTAACCCTTCCTTTAGAAATGGGAAGATTTATCCTTGCTATTTACTGTAGTTTTGATAATGTAACTTGTTTTTTATATTTATAGAGCTTTATAGCTAAGAGTTCTCCTTGAGTTTCAGAATAGGCTTTGATTTGAATTTTTGGAAAATGCTTAATTGTTGAGTCTTTGGGGCAAAAATTATTATGCTTTCAAATGTATGCAATATAGTCATTTCAGGAGGAGTAAGATATCTCAGTGGATTAATCACTTGCTTTGGCAATTGCAGGGACCATGAGTTCAATCTCTGGCATCACATGCCATGCCAGCCCCAGTCCTAGGGTGCCATGAACTGGTGAACCCATCTGGGCATGATGGTACACACCTGTGATCCCAGTGTTGGTGAGGCTGAAAACAAGAGGATAACTATGAGTGTAAACTGTGTAGTGAGACCCAAATACATAAAATGAGATACATAGTCATATTGGGCCATGAATGCAGCTCCACCAGGTCCACAGTATAGTGCCTACCTGGTAAGCATGAGGCCCTGAGTTCAATTCCCAGTACCAAAAACATAAAGACAGTCATATCATGTTAGATGCAATTATTACTTTAATACTGAGTTCATGTGGAGATTAATTAGCATTTTAAAAGATATGTTTTAGTATGAAGTTAATAAGGTTTAACATAGGACCATTTATTATGATACTCAAACTTGATTGCATAAAGACATACCCAGGACGGGTTATTGTACATTTCTGGGTGTAACTCAGGAGGATCAGAGGAATGGTATCTGGGTCAATGTCTGATGTCTTGCTCATTCCTACTGGTGCTATTTAGTAGCTCTGCTTCCTAGCTACATCCATCTGCCAGGATGTTTCTGCCTTAGATCCAACAAAATATGACCTGGATTCCCTGAAACTATTAACCAAATTAAACTTCCCTTCCTTTAAGTTGTAGCTGTCAAGTATTGCATCCCAAAATCTTGGAAGATACTAATAAAGATAATATGCATCAACAGATTTAAAAGGATGTTTCCATTCCTTGAACATCTTGTCTTCATTACACTATGTTTTATACTCAAGATAGGTATGAGGATCACCATTTACAGACAAGTAAACTGAAGATTAAGTGTTTAGCAATTTTACCAAAGTGACACAATAAATAAGTAGACAGAATTAGATCTTGCAGCCTGCACTGATTCAACTTTATTTCTTTGTCTTCTAAAGGCTGATTTCAAATGATTTTTGAATGATAAGATATGTTTTCCTCCCTTTGTATTCTGTCATGCTCCCCTCTAAGCCTCGGGTATGGTAGACACCATAAGAATGGCAAAGAAATAATGGACTGAAAAGACATTAAGGAAGAAATGGCAGAAATGTGGTTGATTGTTAAAAAGCTTAAATGATGAGGGTGCAATATTGAGAGGACAGGGGAAAATCAGGATAAATGTGACAAAGAAAGTGTCTCTAAGCATGCTGAACTGTAGGCTTCCATGTAATGTCCATTGTGAGATGACTCAAACTTGCAAGTATAGAACATGGATTTAAGAGTCAAGACTGATTGAATAAGTGTGGAACCATCAGGTGAGAAATGCCTTAATTGGAGTCAATGAGAAATGCCTTAATTGGAGTCAGGAAGAGTATTATACTTTCCCTGAATCCAGAACTCAGAGACTTCTTGTTTCAATAAAGCTCATCATCCCTAGAGAGTTTTTCAGCTATAGCTTCCACCTAGTACAAAGACACTGCAATAATATTTTCTGGAAAGCGCATTTATTATATTTTTACTAGAAATTGTTGCTAGAACTACTTTAAACATTGGAAATCTAGAGACCTGAGTAGTTTACCACAATTCACAGAGCTAATTAGTAGCTGAGCTATAAACTGAAATAAGGCAATTGGCCTGCACTACCATTAGCCACTGTAAGACCATAGCTACCAATATCAGTTTAAGTAGAATGAAATGTACTTACATAAATATTATTGTTTTCCTCCTGGCAGTTGGAGAGTCAATAAATAAACTTATGCAATATATAACTTTCTTCTGAGTTACTGGACATTCACATAATATAGTATACAGAACTGCCAGTTGGGAGCGTGGATTAAAAGAATGAATTGAGTTTTAGTTGGAAACACTCTTCAAGGAGACTTAGTAACTTAGAAATTTAATTTTGCAACAAATACTAAGACTGTGCTATAAAAATAGATTCTGCTTTTATGTACATATGTTTTGCTATGTGGTTCTTAGAAGTGGATGTATAGCTCCTAAATCGTGAGTAGAATTTGTTAGGCATATTTTTTAAATCTATTGATGCCAGACTCCCCTGTGGGGTAATTGTACAAAAATCATAGGGTATCAGGAACAAGCATAGCTATGTTTTAAGTTTCCAAGAGATATTACTGTGAAACTAGAGGTTAAAAATCAGTGTTAGAGATAACTTTATGACTTTGTGTGACTTACTTTATACATGTTTACTCCAAAACCCTAGGAGATGATATAGAAATCATATTCATAAAATCTCACTTTGCACCCATGGCATATTCTAGGAAAAAAATCATTACAGGTCTATTTTACCCTAAAAGAAAAAACAAATAAATATAATATTCTATTCTGAAGTATTAAATATTGCTATATGGTTTCATAAATGAAACTTGTGCAGCTACAAAATTATCAACTATAAAATTAGACTTCTCAACCTTCAGCACAAATGGAATCTTAGTCCCTAAGTGTAGCAATGTTGGACTATAATGACTGTTATTAGTTTCATCTTTAGACTACAGAATATTTCACTTGCAATAGTTATTAGGTCTTAGAAATGCATTCTGTCTCCATAGCTCTTTTTAACTCCATGTGATATTTATTTTATAGCCATCATCTGTGATATGACCATGACAGGTGGTACTTATGGAAACATGATAAGCATGTTTGCTAGCTCAGTGCCTAGTGACTGATTTATTCAGAGGGCCTTTTTTTCGGAACTACAATTCATTTTGAATTTCTATAGAATCCAATTTGTTTCATTGCAAGTAGAGTAATGATGGCTGTTCCAGTTTAAATCATTCATCAAACCAGCAAAATATCTTAGATATGAAGATATCCCCACTGATCAAAGGGATTTTATCAGCCATGTATCTCTCAATGCCAGTCTCTTCCACTTTTATTGTCTTACTTCTAAGGCATACTGTTATGGATTAGATCTAAAATATTCTCTACATCTCTCAAGTGTTTGGAAGGTGACTAGATTATGATAGTTGAATGTGTTGTTAGGAGTTGGACCTGCCCAGAAGTGTGAGTCACAGCTACTCTACCTTGCAAGATTGTATTTTTTCCTTGTTTGAGGATCTCATTGTGTGGTTCAGGCTGGCCTTGAACTCACTAGAGTTTTTCAGGCTGGTCTTGAACTGTCCTCCTGTTTTAATCGCTAGAGTACTGGGATTAAAAGAATGCAGCTGAGCACCTGGTAAGTCTATATTCTTGCCTTAGCTCCTCTACTCCTTTCTGGCCACCAACAGGTGAGCGACTTTTCTCTGTCACACCTTTCTGCCAAGATGTTTCTACCTCAAACTAGCTAAGCATGAACCGAATTATCAAAAAAATGTACTAAATTAAAGCTATCCTCCTCTAAACTATGATTGTTTGGTATTAAGGGTCTTAAATACCTACAATGCTCACTAGCAACTCGGGTTTCTATATTCCTCCTCAAATCTTAAATTAACTCACATAGCTCCAATGAACCTCAACTACTTATTCCACAGAGTGAAGCTTGTAATGACCATGTTGTATGGCCACTATGCAAATTTAAGATCATTATTTTAAAATACAATATCTGAATTATAGTGACCCTGCGATAATTCGAGCACTTCTCTTATTCATCTACTCATGTATTCATGTAAGCAACACTTATTCAGCATTTTCTGTGTTCCAGGCAAGTAATTAACCAAGTATAAAAATACATGATGCAACAAAAAATAATCAAAATATGTCACTAAGTTATACAGAAGTTGTTATTTCATGATAACTGTAGTGGAGAAAAATCAGGAAAAGTTGTCAGGGAGTGCCAACAGTGGGGGAAAGGAGTGTATTCAACCTTATGAAAAATGACCAGAATGGCTTCAGTAATGAAGTGACCTAAAAAGATGAGCAAAAGCCTCCCATATAGAGGGAACAGCTAGTATAGTAGTATACCTTGTATTCCAGTGAATAAAGTACTGTTGGTGTAGTTACACAAAAGTAGCCTTAGGCAAAGAGTTACAGAACAAAAACCAAATCGCATGGGCAATACTTGAAAGAATTAACAACTTGGCCGTCCTTTTATTGAGAAACTTTTGCATATCAAAAGAAATTACTAACAAAGTGAAACGACAACCCACAAATTTGGAAAAAAATCTTAACAAACACTCAGACAAAGGTCTGCTCTCTAGACTTCATAAAGAATTAAAAAAATATTAGGTCCTTGAAATTTAAAGATCCAATTAAGAAATACGCATCCAATATGAACACACACTTCCCAGAGGATGAAATTATAGAAGTAAATACATGAAAAAATGCTCCATATCTCTAGCAATTCATGAAACTCAAATTATAACACTGAGATACCATCTCACTCCAGAAAGAATGGCTATCATAACAAAATCTAACAATGGTAAATGTTGGTGAGACTATGGGGATAAAGGAACCCTTTTCCAATGCTGGTGCAAATGTAGACTGGCGCAATGATTATGGAAATCAGGCTGGAGATTCCTTAATAATCTAACACTGGAAACCCCATTCAAGCCAGTTATCCTCCTACTGGAAATTTTCCCAGAGGAACATAAAATGTCATAGCATAGTGATATGTGTGCACAATTGTTTATATCTCCACAATTTGTGACAGTCAAATCTTGGAAACAACCAAGATACTTGTCACCTGAGGAATGGATGAAGTAGATGTGGTATTTTTACACAATGGAGTATTATTCAGCTATAAAGAATGGTAAACTCGAAACCTTTATATTTATGTGGGTGCCACTTGAAGATATACTCATAAGTGAAATAAATCAGACCCATGTGTGTAAATATCATATAATCTCCCTAGTGTAAGAACTCAAAAGAAAACAGAAAATTAGAAAGTTACAAAGCAATTAAAAGGAAAGCAAAAACATAAGGATTAAACAAAAAGAAAGGGCAAGGAAAAAAGCTAGGAAGCAGGAAGGGGCAAAACCATACAATTATATGCATGAGATGCTAAAATGATGATTCTGAGAATCTTCAGCAGGTTTTTGAATCTAGAAGTTAATTAGTAAGATTATTGTTAAGCTTCTCCTCTGGAGGGTTAACAACTTAAGTTTGCAGACCAAAAGTTAGAGAAAAACAAGGGCTGCAAGGAAAGCCAACATTTGTGTCCAGCCTTTCAAGGTCAGTGAGGACCCAGGACATAGAACTTGTACTGTAACATCCTGCAACTCAGTGATGTCCCAAATTTACTGATCAGAGAGATTATCGGGCCACAGAGGAAAATGATTGATAATGTAGAGTGTGCCTAATGAGAGTCACATGGAGAGAAAACATTCTCTCAGGCTTTCACAAAGAACAAATTGGTCAGGAGCCGGGCGTGGTGGCGCATGCCTGTAATCCCAGCACTAGGGAGGCTGAGGCAGGAGGATTGTTGTGAGTTCGAGACCAGCCTGAGCTACAAAGTGAGCTTAAGGCCAGCCTGAACGCACAGTGAGACCCTGTCTCAAAAAAGACAAAAAAAAAGAACAAATTGGTCAGGCAATGGCCATGACTCATCCATATGGCTGACACTGTCAAAGGTACAGGGTTTCAGGCTAATTTTTCAGGTGATTTGACTGATCTTGTCAGATACAAAAGTTACATTTCTTCTTAAATAGGTCTTGCTTTGTCTTGGTCTTACCCATCCAGCAGATAAGTAGAATAACGAAATATAAAAAGTAAAGCCATATTAATATGCTGGGCTGTAAAAGGTTTAAGTCAACAACTTCTGACATTGCCATTCCTGTGGATAACCCAATACTGCTATGTAATACTGGACTAGGTTGGATTATTTCACTGAATTTACCCACCTACAATATTTAAATGGAAATGGAATACCCATCTGTGACAAAACTAAAGAAAAAAGGAGGGATATAAATGCAGGACCGTTTTCCATCTGTATATACAAAACAGGATAGATATAAAGCTACTTCTTGATTAAATGAGAAGGAAGATTTGTACTAATAGTGTTTGGACAGGATATCATGTCTGCATCTTGTACTATGAATAACCACTATGAAGACAACAATATGCAATGTATTAATTATTGAAAGTCTCCTACTGATCAGTTCTGAAACTGTTTCATTTCTCTGTTTCTCAATAAAATTAATCAAAATGAAAAATAAAAAATAAAGACAGACTACACATCTGTAGTAATTGAGACTATGTATTTCTACTTTTTGATTATTTTACTGAACATAATGTGCTCTAAGTCCATTCATGTTGCACAAATGATAGCATTTAATCTTTTTTAAAGATTATAACCTGATTCAGAATTCAGACACAGGGCCAAGGAAAGAAAGAGACCACAGATAAATTCAAAGTAATTATTTGCTGCCATAGAGATCAAGTTATTAAGATAGACAAGATCAGGCACATTCAGGGTAGTATGGCCATAGAGATGCAGATCAGCGACATAAGCACCTGCCTGGCAAGCACAAGGTCCTGAGTTTGATCACAAGTACCACAAAAAAGTAGAAATTAGTTTGCCTTAGAAAATGAACTTAAAATTCGTACATACTTTTTCTGAAAGCTTAAAACAAATTTATATCAAAAGTCACTCTTTTACTTCCCATAGCATAATTATGCCTTGCATGTTTTGAGATAATGCTCTGATTTGTAAGGTGGCATATCTGTGGCTTCTCAGTTTCCTAACTTCTAGCCATTTATGTGCTTGTTTTCACTGTATCTAAACATTATATATAGTCCTTCCAGTATTTTTCCTTTGTAATGCATTCCCACCATGTATTATTAAATTATTTAGGAAAAAAGTCCTCCCAGGTACAAGTCTTACTTGAATCCAATCAATTTTTCTAAGTATGCCTAACTTTAGGAAGAGTAATATAACAATATTATCCTTTGAAAAGAGTGACATAAAAATGAAAAATAATGCAAATCTGCTAAGTACAGAAAAACTAACATCAGTAGCAGGTCTCTTTAGAGGGCATTTGAAGAATGTAATTATATATTACATACTGCATTAAAAATAAGTGAAAAAGAAGCTTCTAAGTGTTATCTAAAATTACTCTTGCCACAAACAGAATTCAGGAACAAAGGAGTCATGTCTCTTGATTTTGGAGATAGTCATTAGTCACTTTGAATGGCAATGATTTTCCTATTTCAGCAACTCCCAACTTGCACCTATAAAATTTATGCTGATAATCTTTTTTACAACCCTCAAACACTTAAAGTCACCAAATCTATTACATAGGCCACATACATATCCAACTGACATAATTTTAGTAATTTATTGGCTTATCAGTGTCTTTAAAAATACAGTTCAAATAGCATGAGCTGAAATGAAATTTAAATATAAATCAAATATAATTAAACATAAATTAAATAAAGCATACAAAAATATTTAGGTTAACTGAAAATAATTGGGAGAAATAAAGATCTTTGTGTGACAATAATGACAGAAAGACACATGAAATAATATAAAAGTAAATCATTTTAATGAAGTGATAATGGGTGATTTAAACAAATGAATTTATGTTTGTTCATTGTTAGTATTAATTTCACTTAAATATCTTTGGGAAGAAAATAAGCAGATTGGATTCATTTCCCCAAATGTTTGAGTTATCTACTCCCTACCTTTGTATAAAGTTTTCATTTTTATAAATTAAAAAGTATATGTAGAGGTCTATATTTTTGAAAGTAAGAATTTTTACATAAATCTTGGTTCTCATTCCCAGTAGTCACCTATTACAATTATAATTAACATATATTATGCATCTGGCATGTGCAACCTGCAAATGTTAATGCTTTATGCTAATGATGTAAGCAATTTTCCTCCTAATTTGTATTTTACTACTGTAGTTAAATGACCTAAATATCCTCACACGTTCTGCTGTGCATACTAATGTGTAGCAGGCAGGAAGAGAAGGCTGACTGCTTATAAAGGACTTGGAAAATAATTCAACAAATTAAGAGCACTGGGACATGGTCCTGGGCCTTCACACAGTTGGATTTATTAACCCCATGCACAACACTTGCAAGTGTTGAATGTAAACATGGTTAGTGAAAGGCCATCTGAAAAAGAATGAATATTGAATGGTTTTGATTTTTAGATCATATCTGTGTTTCTTGAAAGAGAATAAGAACATAAAAATAATACTAGTATTCATTCATAACCCTTCTCCCTCCCATGAGCTTAGATGACATTTTTTAAATTTATTTTTTATTTTATTGAAGGACAAATATCAATCAGATAGTTTTAAGACACCTTAACAAGACAGATTTGATAAATTAATACATTGTGAACTGTTCTCATACTGTTTTGGTATCGTACAAGGTGCATACATGATATTATACTAACAGACATTATAATAGCAGATGTCTCATCAGTAAATTAAGAGTGCAGCTGCTTATTTATCTTATTTTTATTACATGAATTATATCAAAAATTCAATAATTATTTTCCTAGTGGATGACCACAGTAATAGAAGCCAACATAATATCCTGTCCAAACACCATCACTGTAAATCTTGCCTCTCATAGGATTATGTAGAAACACAGGGTTATGTATCCCAATTGTACTGTCTATAAACAAACATCATGATTTTTTTCTTTCTATACCCGTTCCTTTCTCTACACCTATCAAAGGTGGGCACTCCATTGTCATTCAACTAACTTAGGTTCTTGAACTTGACAACACAATCCAACACAGTCCAGCATTCCAAAACAATAGTGAGTTATTCAAAGAAATTGCAGACCATAGCCATTTACAGCTCAGTTTAATATTATGGCCACATGATGTATACTTCATTTTTATACTTTTCTGCTGGATCGTTAAGACCTAAATATAGCAAGACTTATACATGAACAAATGTACTTTATGTTTCTTATGTGGACAGTGATGTCTCCTCAAGGTTTATATTGTAGTCCTGTACATTATTCTGAAGATCCTTTGTCTGTGTCATCCATGTGGATGAGACACAACCAATGCTTGACCAGTTTGCTCTCTGTGAGAGTCAGAGAGGAAGTTTTCTCTCCATGTGACTCTCCCCAGGCACACTATAGAATTTCAAACTTTTCCCTCTGGGGCTCCATAATCTCCTGGTTCAGAAAATTTGGAGCTCACCTGAGTTTCATAATGTTGCAGTACAGGTTCTCCAATGTCCTGAGTTTTCACTGACCTTGAAAGTCTAGAGACAAAATGTTGGCTGGCCTTGTGGCTCTTCTATTTCTCCAACTCTGATTTGTGAACTTAGGTTGTTAACCATCCAGAAGAAAAGCTGATTAGTATCCTGCAGCATATGCCATTCACTTTGCCTTATCTGACTCAATTGATTTTACTTGTTGTACATATCCTTTTGCATTTCTGCATTTCGCTTATTATACTAGGGAGACTATACGATATTTACACATGTGTGTCTGGTTTATTTCACTTATGAGTATATGTTCAAGTGGCACCCACTTCAGTATAAATGCTTCAAACGTATCATTCTTAATAGCTGAGTAATACTCTATTATATAGAAATACCACATCTTTTTCAAACTTTCTATTGTTTTCCTTTCACTGTGCTTGTTATCTGTGTAGAGGAATGCTATTGACTTTTGAGTATTGATTCTGTTTCCTGCTATGCTACTGAATTTCCCTATCAGCTCTAGTAGTTTCTTGGTGGAACTCTTGGGTCTTCCAAGTATCATGTCATCTGCAAATAGTGATAATTTAACTTCTTCTTTACGTATTCTTATTTCCTTTATTTCTCCCTCTTTCCTAATAGTTGTAGCTAAAGACTCCAAGACTATATTGAATAGCAGGGGTGATAGAGGACATCCTTGTCTTGTACCTGATTGAAGAGTAAAAGATTTCAGTTTTTCCCCGTTTAGGATTATATGAGCTTTTGGGTTGTCATAGATGGCTTTTATCAAGTTAAGATAGAGTTCATCTATTCCAATTTTCTGTAGGACCTTGAACATGAATGAGTGTTGGACTTTGTCAAAGGCTTTTTCTGCATCAGTTGAGGTGATCATGTGGTTTTTAGATTTCAGTCTATTAATATAGTGTATTACATTTATAGATTTTCAAATATTGAACCATCCTTGTGTGCTTGGGATGAATCCTATCTGGTCATGGTGTATGATCTTCTTGATGATTAACTATATTCTATTTGCCAGGATTTTGTTGAGAACTTTTGCATCAATGTTCATGAGGGAGATTAGCCTGTAGTTCTCCTTTTTAGTTGTGTCTTTCCCTGGTTTTGGAATCAGTATTATAATTGCCTCCAGAAATGATTTCAGGAGGACTTTTTCCTTTTCAACTTCATAGAAGAGTTTGTGGAGTGTGGGAATTACATCTTCTATAAATTTCTTGTGGAATTCAGCTGTGAATCGATCAGGACCTGGACTTTTCTCTGTCGGTAGGCTTTTTATTATGTTTCGTATTTCGTTGGCTGTTATCGGCTTATTAAGAGTTGTTGTATCTTCTTGATTCAGTTTTGGTAATTTGGACGTTTCGAGGAATCTGTCCATTTCTTCTGTGTCTTCTATTCTGTGAGCGTAAAGGTTCTCGAAGTAACTATTGATAATCTTCTGAATTTCCACTGGGTCTGTGGTGATTTCACCCTTTTCATTGCTTATTGCTTGTACTTGAATTTTCTTTTGCCTCTTCTTGATGAGGGTGTCAAGGGGCTTTTCAATTTTATTTAGTTTTTCAAAGAACCAACTTTTTGATTTGTGGATTCTTTGAACTGTTCTCTACATCTCAATTGAATTAAATTCTGCTCTAATCTTTATGATTTCTTCCTCTTTGCAGTCTGGGTTTTGTTTGTTATTCTTTTTTCTAGTTGTCAGAGGTGCAACATTAGAGTGCTAATTTGTTCTCTTTCTGTTTTCCTAACGTGTGAGTTCATAGCTATGATTTTCCCTCTAAGAACTGCTCTCATCGCATCCCATAAATTCCGGTAAATTGTACTTGAATTTTCATTGAATTGTAGATATTGTTGAATTTCTTATTGAATTTCTTCTGCAACCCATTGATTGCTGAGTAGGGTGTGGTTTAGTTTCCATGAATTTAGTGGGTTTTTCTGGTTTCTTTTGCCATGTATTTCCAGTTTCTTTGCATTGTGGTCAGATAGTATGCAACTGATAATTTCTATTTTCTTGCATATACTTAGGCATGACCTCTGGACTAGTATGTGGTCTATTTTGGAAAATGACCCGTGTGCAGCTGAAAAAAAGTGTATTCAGCTGTGGATGGGTGGAGCACTCTGTATATGTCCACCAGGTCCATTTGTTCCAAGCTCTGGTTCAGTTCTGCTACTTCCTTGCTAATTTTTTGACTGGTTGACCTATATTTTTGAGATAAGTGTGTGTTAAGGTCTCCTATTAAGATTATGTGCTTAGCCATTAAATTTTTCATGTCCCTTAAGATTTGTCTTACACGGGGTGCTCCCGTGTTTGGTGCATAGATATTTATGAGTGTTACTTCTTGCTCTTGAATTTTTCCCCTGACCAATATATAGTGGCCTTCTTTGTGTCAGTTGATCATTCTTGGTTTGAAGTTGAGACTGTCTGAGAACAGAATTGCTACTCCTGCTTTTTTCTGAAGTGCTCAGCCATGTGGTATTGTTTTCCATCCTTTGACTTTGAACCTATGAATGGCTTTTTGACTTAAATGTGTTTCTTGTATGCAGCATATTGTTGCATTTTGTTTCCTAATCCATTGTGCCAGTCTATTTCTCTTAATTGGAGAATTAAGTCTGTTTACATCGATGGTTTTAATTGAAATGTGTTGACTTATGTTTGTCATGATATTTACCTGGTGTTGTTTACTCCTTTGTAACCTGTGTTTAATTGTCTGTCCTGTTTAGTGGATTCCTTCCATTCTCATTCATGGAGTTCTGGTCATTGTGTTCTCTCTCTAGAATATCTTTCAGTAGCCTGTGAAGTGATGGCTTTGTCGTCATGAAATTCTTTAGTTTTTCTTTGTCGCAGTAGTATTTCACTTCTCCATCAACTTGAAAGAGAGTTTTTAGGATATACTAGTCTGGGCTTGACTTTGTTTTGGTGTAGGACTTGAAGAAGTCTGCTCCATGCTCTCCTTGCCTTCATTGTTTGTGTAGAGAAGTCGGCTATAATTCTGATGGGTTTTCCTTTGATTGTGAGCTCCTTCTCTCTCGCAGCTTTCAGGATATTATTTTTGTGTTTGATTTCTGCGATCTTAAATATTGTATGTCTCAGTGTGTTTCTACTTGGGTTGAGGTTATTTTGTGGTCTATATGCTTCGGTGACCTGGATGTTGCATTTTTTCCTTATGTGTCTGAATTTTTCTGTGATTATTTCTCCCCAAATTCTTTTTATGTCATTTGTATTGACTCCTTCATTCTCGTTGATACCAATTATTCTCACATTGTTCATCCTGGCGTCATCTTGTAGGTGATGCATTATTTTTTTCTGCATTCTCGTTCTTTTATTTAAGAGATCCTTTCTCACCTTTTCACTAGCTGGTCCGGCATCATCAAGATCTGAAACTCTGTCTTCACTTTCACTCAGACGACTTTTTAGACGCGTGATTGCTATTTTATGTTCTTCTATATCTCTTTGCCTGTGTTTCATATGTTCTATTTATTTTCTGTATTGCTCATTCCAGGAATCCATCATATTTCTGATCTTCTAAATTTTTTTTATCCATGTCTTCTTGAGAGGTAGTTTTTAATTCTATTTCTGCTGTGTTTCTTCTAAGTTGTATTTCCTCTGTATATTTCTGGACTTCTTTCTGTATTTCAGATCCTATGACTTCAAAAGTTCTTTTTTGATTTCAGAACTTATTTCTGCTTTGAGTTCCTCATGATCTTTCTGCTGTTGTTTCTTTGCTTCAGATGCTGTTAATTCATATATATCAGTTGGAATAGTGCTCTCTGCACTTGTTCTGGGTGAGCATAGTTTTTCCACCCAGTGTTTCTGGAATTCAGTCTTTATTTCAGATACTATGTTTTCAAATATTTCTTTTTTAATTTGGGGAATTACTTCTCATTTTATTTCCTCTATAGCTTTCTGCTCTTGTTCCTTTGCTGCTCTATCTGTTAGTTCATTCATTGCAGCTGAGCTTGTGTCCTCTGCCCTTCCTGATGGACTCCAGGTCTCAGATTGCATTTTTCCCCTTGTCTTTGTCATTTTGTATAGCACTGAACTTTGACATTTGGTGTAGAGCTTTGGTGCAGCTATAACCTTAGCTTGTTATGAGATTCGGGTGCCAGTCCATTAAGTTTGACATTTTTGAGGTATGTATATCCTGTATCTAGCTGTTGTGTTCAGTTCCTTTTTTGCTGCAGCTCCTTTGGTTCCCCTCTGTTGGTTCCCGGGTTCAGCCCTCCTGTGTCTGGGAGGTCGTTCCCCAGGTGGGCAGGGCTGTGCTTTGGTGGGTCTTCTGGGCTCATAAAAGGATAGTGGATGATCTTATTCACTGAGTAGTCTGTTCTAGGTCGTCCAGCCTCTGCTGGGTCCGGGTCTACAGTCCGTAACCCAAGAAGGGTGGGAAAGGTCCCTCCGTTGCTGTGGAACTGGAGCCCTCACTCACAGGCCAGGCTGTGCTTGGTTTCGGTCCATGGCGTGGGACCGAGGATTGCAGAGAAATGTCCCTCCAGCATGGCAGGCTTGGAGTTCTCACTCCATGCCAACCTGCACTGGGTCTGGGGCTGTGGGGTGTGACTGGTAATCACCTGGAAGTGTTTCTCTGGCACAGTGTGCCTGGAGCTCTCACCAGGCCACGGGGGCAGGGAATCCCTGGGAAATGTCTCTTGGGAATGGTGGGCCTACAGTTCTTCATTCACTGAACTTTGATGCCCAGAGAATCGGGGAACTTACCACTCCTTCAGAGGGCTTTAGGTCAAGGGATCCAGGGAGGTGTTGGTGAGTGACTCCTGAGGTTTCAGGCCAGCACTGGCTTGGAGGGCCTGGGGGCAGTAATCCGAGTAGCGCGGGTGGGAAGAAGCCAATAGCTCTCCCTCAGACTCACCAAACTCTCACTGATCTGGGAAGCCTGGTGAGACGTGCAAATTCCCACTCACTGGTATAGGTTGGGGTAGGATCCAGGAGGCCACTGGAGTCAGCCGCTGTCTCAGGCCTGTCTCTGGCTGGGCGGTATGGGAAGGATCGATTAGGCTGCTCGAGTGGGTCTTGCTGTCTCAGGAGGTCTCTGGGGCTGGGCGGGCGTGGGCAGGATCGAGGAGGATGGCGGACTGATTATATTGTTTAAGAACTTGGACAAATGTATTTGTTATGACACCTTGATAAGATGCAATGAATTTCATCATCTTTAGAGAGAAGTACTACCACTAAAATAGAGGGATTCCCATAATTTTTTTTTCCATCTTAGAAGTGAGCATCGTTCAACTTGCAGGATAGCTTGGCTGTCTAAGCATCTGCCTGATATGTTGAAGGATCCAAAGTCAATCCTTGGTATTGTAAAGTAGGCTCCAAAACCCTAAGTGTGCTTCACCAGCCACAGAAACCCGGTGTGGTGGTGAACACCTGTAATCTCAGCACTGGGGAGACTCAAACCGCAGGATTACTCGGAGTCTGAGCTGTGTAGTTAGACTCAGTACCAAATAAATAAATATCACTCATATATATATATATATATATATATATATATATATATATATATATATATATATATATCCATTGCTTGTCCTTTTTACTCTTTATTTTGAATTTATTTTAAAGTGAGTATAATAATAATTGATAAGATATTAAAACGGTACAATTTAAAAGAACAAGATGAAACTATGTTTTTTATATTGCTTATTCTTGTTAATGTAGTTTCTCAGATTGTAGATATTAGCATATAGAGTTAGTCAAAGTAAAAAATTTTACACATCAACTGCTACTTTCACCAAACTGATGGAAATTAGTAGTACATTCATGTCAGCTATCCTGTCTATATACTTGCATAAAGAGTTACTATTTAATTGCATACCTATATCTGGTAATCTGAGCAACAAATCTGACTATTACAACCCATAATATAACAACCACCTTTAATTTTCTGGTTTTGTTTTGAAATTCTATACCATTTGTATTGTTGTATGTTGGTTTGTTCCTGCCTTTTGGTTATTTTCTTCAAGCTTGCTTTTCCTCTTTAAAGAAAAAAATGAAATTGTATCAAGAATGAGCATTGCTTTGTCTGTATTGATACAAATGCACAAAGTTTTTGACATAAAAAGGCACTTCAGCTGTTTAGACAATTAGATATTTGAAAACAAGTAATAATCAAGTAGCTTGTATCTAACAAGGTTTTGTAACATCATGGGACATTTTATAACTTTTTTTCATTAGAGTCATTGGTACATTATAGTGCAGAAATCAAACATTTAAATCATTCCAACTAAATAAACTCGGATACAATGTTTGGGCCTCCATAATAATAATGATCTGGCCCATGGCCATAACATAGGCTCATTTTACATTTAGTAGCCAAATCATATTTGCAGATCTCAGTTATACAGCCTTGCTATGGCAAACAATCAACCTTATGTTACGTCCTAAGAAACCAAGTGATAGGTATCCTAAATTTCCAACATCTAAAAAAATGTGTCAAGGACATTTGAAAAACCTTCTCAATATAGATTCAAATTTGTGCATGGTGTTTTCCCCCATTGTTTCCTCTTACTTTTCCATAAGAATTGATTTATGGCTCAATTTAGAGAAACATTCTGCTCAGCAGATAGTACTTTGTTCTCTGTATAAAAATGAAATGAACTTTACAGGATCTATCTCCAGTTATGGAAACTCAAGGTGTCCAATTGTGCCTTGCTTCAATGGAACCTCTTGATTGTTGAAAATAACGAATGGTTGGAGCCAGAGAGTACTAAAGAAGCCTAAAAGGAATTGTTGATATCAAAAATAGAAAAATAATTCTGGTGCCACAGAAAGGGAAAACCAATTATGTAGTGAGGCCTCAATTAAAGTACCTGGAACAGTCAGGAACCAAATCAATGAAAATACAAATTAAATCCTTACTCCCAGCAACTGCCCTTAAATTACATTTATTCCACAAAGCAAAGGAGTAAATTTAAACACTAGTGTTGTCACAAATATATGCTAAATATTTTACCTTGACAGAGACATCTCGAACTTAAGAGTATCTTTCCTCATCTGCAAAATGAGAAGGAGGTAACAATCTGTGCATTGCTTAGCACCTCTTAGTTTATGTGCTTGCAGATAGGTGCAAGTAGATGTACACACATATGTGAGAGAATAGCTGAATCATTTTTATAACTGCCTAGTAAACTATGTTATGAAATATGAATTACTTTATCATATTCAACATTTTTTTTCTTTCAGAGTTGATTTAGATGAAATCTCACTCATGCCAGTTCTTTCTGGATTATATATTCTATAGCAATACATAATGCTAATAAATGCTGCAAGAGGTTAAGATGAGTAAGAAATATGTGAAACTGTGTCTGGGGTGATGGTTCAGTGGGATAAGTTCTTAGAAAAAAAAGAGAAAAGAAAAAAACAAATATGTTAAACTGAAATATTTCCTCACAGTAACAATTGGGTTTTTAGGTTAAAATATAATTCATCAATTAATTGCATCAAGTGGATCAGTAAAATGACTTCTGCATTATACAGTAAGTTTTAGCTAGACAGAAAAAAAGCCTAAATCTGTACCAGCCTGGAATCCTATCAAGTGCATTAGCATCATACCTCAAGAAATCAACTGTTTTCTTTTTTTTTTTTTTCCATTTATTTTTATTTGATTAAAATACAAATGTCAATCAGACAGTTTCAAGACACCTTAACCATACAGAGTCGATGAATTAATACATTGCAAACTGTTTTCATAACGTTTTGGTACTGTACAAGGTGCATACATGAAATTATATTTACAGGTTTTTTATAGCTGAATTATATCAAAGATTCAATAATTATTTACCTAGTGGATGACCATAGCACTA
>PVKA01041454.1:0-18077 GCA_004027165.1 Ctenomys sociabilis | reverse complement strand
TTTTTTTTTTTTTTTTTTTTTTTTTTTTTTTTTTTTTTTTTTTTTTTTTTTTTTTTTTTTTTTTTTTTTTTTTTTTTTTTTTTTTTTTTTTTTTTTTTTTTTTTTTTTTTTTTTTTTTTTTTTTTTTTTTTTTTTTTTTTTTTTTTTTTTTTTTTTTTTTTTTTTTTTTTGTCTTTTTGAGTCAGGGTCTCACTATGCAGTTCAGGCTGGCCTTAAACTCACTTTGTAGCTCAGGCTGGTCTCAAACTCACAACAATCCTCCTGCCTCAGCCTCCCGAGTGCTGGGATTACAGGCATGCGCCACCATGCCCGGCTCCCTAATGTATCTTAGTACTTTATAAATTCTAGACAGTAGTCCTCTGTCTGATTGCTTATTAGTTAAGACTTTTTTTTATATTTGTGGGTTTTCTTTTCACTTTGTTGATAAGTTATTTTGATGTGAAAAACTTCTCAATAAGAGTTGATCGCAGTTGTTAATTCTTTTGTTTCCCATGCAAATACATGTTTATTCATGAACTCTTTGCCTACCCCTATGTCTTCAAGAGTTACTCCTACTTTCTCTTCCAGGAGATTGAGTGTTTCTGTTTTAATTTTTAGATCTTTAATCCATTTTGACTTTAGCTTAATGCATGGTGATAGACCTGGGTCAAGTTTTAGTTTTTGGCATGTAGAAAGCCAGTTTTTCTAGCACCATTTGTTACAGAGGCTATCTTTCTTTCAGTAAGTGTGTTTGGCCCCTTTGTTGAAGATTAGGTGGCTGAGTGTGTTCATAGAGGCCTCTGTATCTTCTCATTGATTCCATTGATCCTAAGGTCTATTTCTTTGCCATTACATGTTGATTTTATCACAGTAGCACTGTAGTATAATTTCAAGTCAGGAATTGTGATGCCTCCTACCTTTTCTTTGTGGGCCAGTATTGCCTTTGCTATTCTAGGTCTTTTATGGTTCCAAATAAATTTTAGGAACAGTTTTTCTAGGTCTAGGAGTATGTTGGTCACATTTTGATAGGGATTGCATTAAATCTGTACAGCAATTTTGGGAGTATGGCCATCTTCACGATGTTGGTTCTTCTTATCCAGGAACATGGAATATCTTTCCATTTTCTGAAATCCTCTACAATCTCTTTTCCTAGGATACTGTAATTTTCAGTTGAAAGATCTTTGACTTCCTTGGTTAAGTGAATTCCACGGAATTTCATTTCTCACGTGCTATTGTAAAAGGTATTGTTTTTATAGTTTTCCTCTCAGTGTGTTTGTTATCTGTGTAGAGGAATACAACTGACTTTGAGTATTAACTTTATATCCTGCTATGCTACTGAATTTCTGTATCATTTCTAGTAGCTTCTTGGTGGAGTTTTTTCGGTCTTCCAAGTAAAGTATCATATAATCTGCAAATAATGATAATTTAACCTCTTCTTTACCTATTCTTATTCCTTTTCTTTCTCCCTCTTGTCTAATAGCTATAGTTAATGATTCCAAAACTATATTGAATAGGAGGGGTGATAGAGGACATCCTTGTCTTGTACCAGATCTAAGAGTAAAAGATTTCAGTTTTTCCTCATTTATAATTACGTTAGCTGCTGGGTTGTCATAAATGACTTTTATCACATTAAGGTAGAGGCCATCTATTCCAATTTTCTGTAGGACCTTGAAAATGAATGAATGTTGGACTTTGCCAAAACCTTTCTCTGCATCAGTTGAGATGATCATTCGGTTTTTAAATTTCAGTTTATTAATACAGTGTATTACATTTATAGATTTTCGAATATTAAAACATCCTTGTGTTCCTGGGATGAATTCTACCTGGTCATGGTGTATGATCTTGATGTCATGCTGTATTCTATTTCCTAGGATTTTATTGAGGATTTTGCATCTATGTTCATGAGGGAGATTGGCCTGTACTTCTCCTTTTAGGTTGTGTCTTTCCCTGGTTTTGGAATCAGTATAATACTTGCATCCAGAAATTATTTTAGGAGGACTGCTTCCTTTTCAATGTCATTGAAGTGTTTGAGGAGGGCAGTGATTATATCTTCTATAAATTTCTTATAGAATTAAGCTGTGAATCCCCCACGACCTGGACTTTTTTGTCCACAGGCTTTTTGATATATTTTGTATGTTGTTGGCTGTTATTGGGCTGTTGACTATTGCTATATCTTCTGCATTCAATTTTGGTAATTTGTACCTTTTGAGGAATCTGTCCATTTCTTCTGTGCCTTCTATTCTGTGAGTATAAAGATTCTCAAAGTAGCTACTGATAATCTTCTGAATTTCCACTGGGTCTGTGGTGATTTCACCCATTTCATTCCTTATTGCTTGATCTGAATTTTTTTCTTTTCTCTTTTTGATGAGGGTGGCTAGAGGCTTGTCAACTTTATTTAGTCTTTCAAAGGACCAACTTTTTGATTCATTGATTCTTTGAACTGTTTTCTTCATCTCAATTGAATTAATTTCTGCTCTAATCTTTATGATTTTTTTCCGATCTTTGCGCTCTGGGTTTTGTTTGCTCTTCCTTTTGTAGATGTCGGAGGTGCAACATTAGGGTGTTTATTTGTTCTTGTTCTGTTTTCCTAATGTGTGAGTTCATAGTTATGATTTTCCCTCTGAAAACTGCTTTCATTGCATCCCATAAATTACGATAAGTTGTGGTTGAATTTTCACTGAATTATAGATATTGTTGAATTTCTTGTTTGATTTCATCTGTGCCCCATTGATTTCTGAGTAGGGTGCTGTTTAATTTCCATGTATTTAGTGGGTTTTTCTGGTTTCTTTTGTTGTTTA
This sequence comes from Ctenomys sociabilis, assembly GCA_004027165.1. NCBI lineage: Eukaryota > Metazoa > Chordata > Mammalia > Rodentia > Ctenomyidae > Ctenomys > Ctenomys sociabilis. The sequence continues at coordinate 15,300 of PVKA01041454.1, read as the reverse complement.
CTTTCAGTTTCATTGCACTGTGGTCAGATAATATGCATGGAATAATTTCTGTTTTCAAGCACATACTTCAGCATGACCTATGGACTACTATGTGATCTATTTCAGAAAATGACCCGTGTGCAGCTGAAAGAAATGTGCATTCAGCTGTGGTTGGTTGGAACATTCTGTATATGTCCACCAGGTCTCTTTGTTCCAAGCTCTGGTTCATTTCTACTACTTCCTTGCTAATTTTTTGTCTGGTTGACCTATCTTTTTGAGATAAGAGGGTGTAAAGGTCTCCTGTTAAGACTGTTGTCTTGGATATTAGATTTCTCATGTCCATTAAGATTTGTCTTATATATTTGGGTGCTCCTGTGTTTGGTGCACAGATATTTATGAGTGTTACCTCTCGCTCTTGTATTTTTCCCCTGCAAATGCATAGTGACCTTCTTTATTTTATTTGATCATTCTTGGCATAAAGTTGAAACTGTCTGAGAACAGAATTGCTACTCCTGCTTTTTTCTGAGGTGGTGGGGCATGTAGTATTGTTTTCAATCCTTTGACTTTAAGCCTATGAATGTGTTTTTGAGTTAAGTGTGTTTCTTGTATACAGCATACTTTTGGGTTTTGTTTCTAATCCACTGTGCCAGTCTATTTCTCTTAACTAGTGAATTGAGTCCATTTACATTGATGGTTATAATTGAAATGTGTTGACTTATGATTGTCATGTTATTTACCTGCTGTTGTTTACTCCTTTTCATCCTGTGTTTAATTGTTTGCCCTATTTAGTGGTTTCCTTCTGTTTTGTTTGTGGAGTTCTGGTCATTGTGGTCTCTCTCTAGAACATCTTTCACTAGCCTGTGTAAAGATGGCTTTGTCATCATGAAATTCTTTAGTTGTTTTTTGTCATGGAAGTATTTCACTTCTCCATCAAACTTGAAAGAGAGTTTTGCAGGGTATAGTAGTCTGGGCTGAAATTTGTTTTCGTATATGACTTGAAGAACCCTGCTCCATGCCCTCCTTACCTTTATGGTTTGTGTAGAGAAGTCAGCTGTAATTCTGATGCATTTTCCTTTGAATGTGATCTGCTTCTTTTCTCTAGTGGCTTTCAGTATATTATTCTTGTGTTGGATTTCTGGGATCTTGACTATTATATGTCTTGATATGTTTTTAGTTGGGTTGAAGTTATTTGGTGCTCTGTATGCTTTGGTTACCTGAATGTCAGATTGTTTCCTCATATTTGGGAAGTGTTCTGCTATTATTTCTGCCCATATGCTTTTTATATCATTTCTATTGACTCCTTTTTCCTCATTGATGCCTTTTAATCTCAAATTGTTCATCTTGGCATCTTCTTGCTGGTGACGGATTATTTTGTCCTGCGTCATAGTTGTTTTATCCTTTCTCACCCTTTCACTGGCAGCACCAGAGTCTTCAAGATCTGAAACTCTTTCTTCACTTTCACTCCAACAGTTTTGTAGACTCGTGATTGAAATTTTAAGTTCTTCCAAATCTCTCTGACTCTGCTTCATGTGATTTATTTCTTTCCTGTATTGCTCACTCAAGGAATCCATCATATTTCTAATCTCGTCTATTTTTTTTTAATCAATGCCTTCTTTAAAGATAGCTACTAATTCTTTTACTCCAGAGATTTTTCCAAATTGGGTTTCCTCCATATTTTTCCATATTTGATTCTGTACTTCAGATGCTATGATTTCAAAGATTTCTTTTTTTATTTCCTTTTTTATTTCACACTTGATCTTAGCCAAAAGGCCGAGAAGCAATTCTTTTTTTATTTCAGAAATTATTTCTGCTCTGAGTTCCTCTTTACTTTTCTGCTGTTGTTTCTTTGCTTCTGCCTCTGTTCATTCATTCATTTCAGCTGAGCTAGTGTCCTCTGCACTTATCATGGGTGGGCTCGAGCCCTGAGATTGCATTTCTCTTCTTGTCTTTGTCATTTTGTATAGCACTGACTTCTGACCTTTGGTGTAGAGCTTTGGTGTAGTTACAACCTTAGCGCATAAGGTTGAGATTCAGGTGCCAATCTATTAAGTTTAAGATTATCAAGTTATTCCTGGTCTGGATCTAGCTGTTGTGTTCAGCTCCTTCTTGCTGCAGCCCTTCTGGCACAACTTGAGTCTTTGGTTCCCCTCTGTTGTGCTCCTGGGCCAAGGAGCACCGGGGAGTGCTGAAGCTATCCCACGTTCTCACCGGGCCATGCTTGACTGTATCAGGGGCTGGAAGAGTCACAGAAATTCTCACTCGCTCAGTGGACTATGGGGCAGGTGCTCCAGGGAGTTTTAGGGTGGTCCTGGCTGGGGTGGATCAGGCCGAGAGAGTCTCAGAAGATCTTGCTTGCTCAGAAGTCTTGGAGGCGGGGGCTCTGGAGGGTGCTTGCTGCTGGAGGTGCTTGGCAAAGCCGAAAGTTCTCCCACACATTCACCTAGCTGGGCTCAGGTGGATCTCAGCCCAGAGAGGCTCAGAAGTTCTCACTTGTTCTGAAGGCTTGAGGGCAGGGGCCCCTAATGCGATTCTTACAGCTCGTAGTACTTATCAGGTGAGTTTGGTCCAGGTTAACTTTTCTTGCAATATGGGGATAAAGAGGGCCCTCTTGAACATGCTTCAAAAACAAGAAAGAAAGTGTAGAGAGATTAAGAGTATAGTATAAATATGTTCTCCCTTGTCATCCCATCCTGAGAAAGACTCATAGGGATTTACCCTTTAACCTTGCACTCTGATCCAAAACATAATCGCCACTGACCTATAATGGTGCAGACTCTGAACTGTGATAGAGACTCACAAGCTAGACTTAAAGATGCCCAAAGGATGACTAAAAGAAGGTTACAGCTTGCTTCTCTGCTTCCATTTCATATCTGTTTCCTTTTACAGTAACACTTTGGATCAGAGCTTTGCTTGGTCGTGCACGTAGGCTCATTAAGCATTTAGGGGGTACCTATTTAAAATCTGGCACTTAAAGTTTGTTTGTCCTCAGTCTTCTTAACCTGTCTCACTCCTCTTCAAAGACAGCAAGCCAAGGTTAATTGTGATGATTTCAAGATTTATAGGGAGGGCCATCAGTGAACTTTTATTTATTTTTTATGTAGTTGGTACAGTATCTCACTACAGAGCTCAAACTGGTAGTGATCTTCCTGTTTTCAGCCTCCCACATGTGCTTGAATTACAGGCATGTGCCATCATGCCTGGTCTCTGTGGTCAGCTCAGGTGCCTGGGGACAGGGCTGGCATGGCATGTGATGCCAGGATGGAACCTCAGCATGGGCTTAGTCCTCTGTGCTACCTCACTGGCCCCTCAATAGCCAATTTTTGTAACTCTAGAATCCCTGGAGCAGTGTATAGAAATTCACAGTTATTATCCTAAACTCACACTCACCTCAGATTCCAGGAAAAGCAGAGCCTGGCCAGCCACCCCAGAATGAAAACCTCCCCTACAGAAAGGCAGTCATCTTATGGGAGCTACACTGCCCCCTCAAGACATAGACTTCTCTGGAGAAACCTCACAGAACCAGTCCTACACTAACAGTGAAACAGACCACAGCTTGACAGAATTAGCTCGGCTGCCAACTGTGCAGACCCGGTACCTAACCATGGCCTCCATCCTTCTTTTCTATAAAACTCTAATTCTCTTTCAGCATCTGAATGTGGATCTTGAATCTCCCCATGTCCTTCCCAGCATGAACAGCATGATTAAAACTCATTTCTTGCCTTTTACCACTGCTTGCCTCATTGCTTGGAATTTTGGGAGTCTAAGTTTTCAATCTTAAACTCTAGTAACAGCCCCACTCTTCTGCCGCTATGCTAGATTTTTCTAATGGCAGGAATAAACCACGCAGTTACTGAAGGCTGCATGACTGGGCCACCAAATTAGAGATTGATCATGGAACTTCTGGGTAAAATGGAGCTCTGAGAATCAACCCAACATCCTAAGCAGAGCTGGTCACACTGACTCCCCTCTCTAGGTTCCGCGTCTTTCAAGCAAGCTGAGTTCACAGGCAGGCAAGTCTCACCAAGTAAACTTCTAGACAACAGAGAGCATGTCCAGCCCCCTGAGTCTTGTATATTTGTCCTGAAAATGCTAAAAAAATTGACCAATGTCTGTAATAGCTCTCATCATAAGCAAAGGCCCCTCCTTAGGACCTACTTCATTTTCCTCCAACTGCTTTATTTCTGAGCAAATCTTTACAGCAAAAATTCTGTAGGGAATTGTCTCTACCTACTACAGAGTTGTTTATACCTCCTTACCTCTCTTTGTGGTTTCCGCCCACAATAGTAAGAGGCTTCACCTCTAAAGTGCTCTGCACCTGAACTTTTTCAGATACTAGCAATATTATTAAGCAGCTTGAAATTTGGTCAGATCTCACTGCAGATCTTCTATTTCTATAGATTTCTCCTTCTCCTTCCAACACTCAGAGCTCACTTTTCAATTCCTTTTTTTCCTGTGTTCCTCTGTTTGGGTATCTTATTCAGCTCTGTCTCTAGGAAGCCTGGTCCTGACATGGCAAGGGACCAGCGATTGGTGTGGCTTTGGTGAAAGAATTCAATGAAGACACATAGGGGGCCATGGAGAAACATAGGCAGAATACACTGTGGGGCAGATGGAGATTCATGCCTCAGGAGAAGACCTGGCAGCATCGGCCCCAAGTGTGAGTTTAAATATCTTTATTAGCAGAACAATCATTCCTGGGGTGAAAGGAACTGTGTGAATACGATGATTATGGACATTTCCCCTAGAGGTTACTTTGGAATTGCCAATTTTCCTTGTTTTTTTCAGATGGGCAGTGTTTCTTCAGGGCTATTAGCCATGTAGAAACTAAAGTTTAGGAAAGAAAATGTTCTAATGCAAGTCAGGTCTCAGTAACAGGCAGGAGAGTCTTTCAAGAACATTTTACTTTCTGATATTGGCCCATTAACATGGCAACCAGAGGGCTGGCAAAATAGCTCAGTGGATTAAAGTGACCGCAAGCAGGCGCAGGGGTGGGGGTTCACCCCCCCCAGGGCCTGCCCCCCAGGGGTGCGCTGAGACAGTGATTGAGACTGGGCATGGTGGTGCCCGCCTGTAATCCCAGCTCTTCTGGGACTGTGAACAGGCGGATCACTATGAGTCCAATCTCGTAGTGAGACCCTGAACACCCTGTAGACCCTTCCCTAAAAAATACAAAAATAAATACAAATAAGAAAGAGAGAGAGAGAGAGAGATGGCAACCAGATGCAACATGTGCCTTGTCCACTGTCATGATGAATATACACAGTGCACGACCTTAACATGTCACTGTGCTCTGTGGGGCCATTTAGGGTCTGAAACCCAACTCATTTAATGTACCTGGCAAGGCATGCCATCTGCTTTGGGCCCCACTTATCCATAGGTCCGCTAATGCTACCTACCTGCCTAGTGGGGGGGGGGGGGGCTGGCTGCTATGACACTGGCTCGCACACCAGCAGCTGCTCATCTGACCAACGTGCCTGCAAGCCTGTCATCTCCTTTGGGCCTCTTCCAGCCTTCCCTGTTCTAACAACAGGCTCCAGTATTTACCTACTGTTCAGACTTACAATGTAGGAGAGTTTCTCACTCTTTTGTTCACTCGATGGTCAACACATCAGAAAGTTCCATTCACTCTACTTTCAAAACTTATTTCAAATCTCACCTGCACTGTTGCAATCTAAACCAAGGAAACCATCAGAATTCGCTTCTATCATTGCAACAGCCTTACACCTGGACTGCCTGAGCCCTTTTGCTCCTTGGTGGTAAAGTCTCCCGAGAGCAACCAGAGCGATCTTCCTGAAACATAACTCAGTTGTGTCTCACTCCTGCTTCAGTGTCCTCCGTAACATTTGAAGGAAACCTAACATCCTATATAAAGGTTAAAATGTCTGGTTCTTTCCTGTCTCTGCAGATTCACTTCCTTTACTCTGTTCTCTCTTCAGTTTGGCCAAGTTGATCCACTTACTTTTCGTACTCCAGGCCAAGCTCTCTCTCGTGTCAGTTTATCATTCTATCCAGAACACGCTTCACCCTAGGTATTCACAGGGCTCATTCTCCCATTCTTTCTAAATTTTTTTTCTTCTTCAGTATTTTAGGGAAGGGTCTACAAGGTGTTCAGAGTCTTACTACTAGATTGGATTCATAGTGATCCACCTGTTCACAGCCTCCCAAGTGCTAGGATGACAGGCGTGCACCACCATGCCCAGTCTGAGTCTCCATCTCAGCACGCACTGGGGGCAGGGGCAACACAGCAGGTTCTCCCCATCCCCCACTCCACCCCCCATCTTCTAGGCCCTGTGCCTGCTTGCAGGAGCTTTAATCTGCTGAGCTATTTGGCTGGCCCTTCCTTCTTTCTGACTTTTGCTTAAAAATCAACTGCACAGACCTTTCCTGCCTCATGTATTTTAAAGCACCTCCGTCTTAATCACCTTACTTTCCATTCCAGTGACATTTTATATTCCTTCTCATATTTCCTAACATTACGTTATATATTTATTTGCTTATTATTTTTTGTCCCCTAATAAAATATAAGATACATGAAATCAGAGAAAGTTGTGGTTGCTAAACTGAAAAAGTCGGTGCCCAGAACTCAGCCTGACACTTAGTATAGTGTGTGTTCAATGCATGTTTGTTAGGTGAATGAAGACAGCACAGCTAACTGGAAGACTGTCTCTAACTGAATGCAGGAACTCAGGAGCTAAGTCATCGAGAAGTCGGCTCCCAGGCAGCAAGCCTTAAGGAAGCAGACCTTCTCCCTGATTTCCAGACCAAGTCGTCTCGCATGCTGAGGTGTCACTTGGGACTCCTAGTGAACGTCATTTACCCTGTCTCTACGTGCTGGCCACAGGCTTGCTTGGAATGCTCCTATCAGAGGGTAAGAGGTAGAAGAAGCCACCGCATGACCAAAAACAAAACAGCTGAGGAGCAAAGGGTGTGTGTGAAAAGCGACCGTGTACGTTCCAGAGTTCATCCTGGGATTTAACAGAGTGAAGAAAATGGCACAGGAAAACCAACAATAGACCACAGGGAAGAACAACAACCTAATAAAAAAATTATCCCAGAAGCAATAAATAAAAAGTTGTCTTTTGAAATTGTTAAATTCGTTTTTGCTTTTGATTTTTTGGACAGAAGAGCACCAGTATGTTTTGTATGTTGTTGTTTTTTTTATTTGCTCCAGCCGGGGTTTGTAACTGTCACTGTCCCACACTCTGTATTATTTCTGATCCCACCACAAGGAGCCCTCTCTGTCAAGAGAAATCAGACATGAAGACTCCTCGCCCTGCCCTCTTGCCAAGGGAGCCTCCTTTTTTGAAAGATTTCAAAGGTTACTGCATGAGCCAGATGGACTCCAGGCTCCACTTCTCAGGGCCTGACCACTTCGGCTGAGCCCCTTTTTGGCAGGGAGAAGCAAAGGAATGCACTGAGCTCCTCTCCTTTAGCTTGATAGAAATCCCACTGGACAGGAATCCGTCTTCAAGTTGAGTCCCTTTCTCCATCCTTGGTTAAAACCCTTTGCACATAAGGCCGGATGGAAGCTGATGTTTTTACTCATCTTGCTATTTTGAAGCACCATTATGAAGTCAGGTTGTACAGTAGTTAACACTGTACAGTAGGTAACAGTGGCTTCTAGAAACATTTTCTTCAAGGTTCCCTTATGGCAGGCACCTGAAATACTGTAGAAAAGTATCTTGCCTGTGATCTCGTCTCCCTGCTGCTAGTTGGGTTCTGTTTGCATGCCAGGCATGAGGCTGGGAGGTCGGCTCAGAGGCGGGGAGGAAGTTCGACCCCCAAGTGTCTAATTTTCTGCCCTGCTTGTGCTTCTACCTGATCAGGCTAGAGACAATAATAACAAACAGATATATAATGAAAAGAAAAATACCCAATATATAGATTTCTGTAGAATTTCCTTTTCTCATCTCGCTGGCCTTTCCTCTGCTCGGTATTGTTACTATTTTTCGTTACTGATTTTTTTCTGCAATAACATTCTTGTTTCAGTCACAACAATAAACAAAAACCCAAACAAACAGACCTCTCCCCACAAAAGAGAAGAAAACAAAAGGGTTGACCCAAAAAGGGGAGAAGGGAGGGGGCTTGGTTTTGCTTTTTAAATGGGACTGAAGATTATGCTGAAAAATCAGGAGATGATGTCCAACCCTTTTCACAAGGCAAAGCCCTCCAGTATTTCCACCTGTCTGGTTTCTGTTTTAAATTCCTTTTTCTCTTCTACATGCTGATACTCTTCTCCATCCTCATGTTCTTGGTGCTTCATTGTGTTTTGTGGTTTTCTGTTTGTTTAACTTTGTGTCACTACCTTAATTTGCCCCCAGGTCCCTTATACACAAGCAAAATATTCCTTCAGTGGAACAAAGAAGTGGCAGATGACTGGCCCGCTCCAGGACTGGCCCAGCAGTCTCTGCCTCACCAATTGACTCATGTTGGAGACATCAGTGCAGTGGACAGGGAAGCCCAACACACTTTCCATTTCAGTGCACCATAAGATGTCCTCTTTCTCATTCATGAAGACAGGAAAATGCTGATCTTTGCTTGCTTTATGGAGTTTGGCCTGGTAGTAATGGTCCTCCCTTTGCTGAACTTGGCTGTTTTGCAATGTTCCTGACACTCCTGCGACTCCAGCTTATTATTCACAGTGGATGCCAATGGCCTGTTCATCGCAGGAGGGTTACCCCAGAAGTACCAGGCCCTGTGTGCAGCTGACACTTCTTTGGCATCAATCATCACAGGATTAGACTCGAGAAATTGTGAGACGTCCCTCTTGTCACTAATGCCCATGGCTACCACATTCTCAAAGAGCCAAAAGAAGCAGTGGTCGTCTCTCTCCTTGAGCAACTCATCACATAGGAGGTGGTAGAACTCAAAGAAGAGCCAGCCAGTGTCCTCAGAGTCCCTTCTGAGGAGGATTGACAATGGAGAAGTCTTTGCAGGGACTGCCCCCAATCGTCAGCTCGAATGGGCCCCACTCCTGGATATGCCTCTGTGTGACATTGCTGATGCCCACGATGTACAGGATCTTCCCTTGGTGCTGCACCATGCCCACCATAATGGAGGCCTCACACACTTCTGAGACAGTGTAGCGGTGCACCTGGATGCCCAGGTCCTTCAGCACCAGGAGCTCAAGAGCAATTCCATCAAAGAGGGCAAGCACCCTGATGGGCTTCCTTGTTACAGCTGGGATAGGTGGATAAACCTTCAGAGGGTCAAATTCCTGGTCCTGGCTATTGGTAAAGAATATCTGGAGCTGAGAAGGCCAATCTTCCCGCCATCACAGCAGTCCATAGGTGCCCTTGTGCCCGCACATGTAGCAGTTCCAGGGCTCTTCCCTGATAGCTGCCTGGGCAGCCCCTACCAAGAGATCCACACACTCCACACAAAAGCACCTGCAGCAGTTGTTGTTCCCGCATGTGAGCACCTCGCACCTCCCACAGCACATGATGCAGTAGGACTGGTAGCTGTTGTTGTCATACTGATATGCACACTCCAGAAGGCAATTCTTGCAGTTCTGGCACACTCCTCCAATGAAGAGCGGGTGCTCCAGAGTGACATGGAGGCTCCCACATGAGATGCAAATACCTTCAGTGTTCCGCACAAATGCTACACCTCATACACCAGCTGCTCTCTTCTGAATTCATCAATAATCACCTTGGGCTTCTCTGATTGCTCTTTCGTGGCTTTTTGGCTGGAGGAGGTGGTGTGTGTGTGCAGCTACCTCAGGCTCAACCCACATGTCTATGTAAACTTCCTTGTAAGGATTCTTCTCTTCTGGGGGCTCCAGGCCCTTGGGATCAGAGGGCTGGAACCCTCCGAGGGCCCATTCAGTCATCTACTTGTTCTGCACCTCCACAGCCTTAGCAATGTCACTCTTGTCATTGTCATCGCATCCAGGAACAGCTTCGCTGTATGGTGGCTGGCCATCTGCAGCACTTTGTAGGTGGCCTTGCGGTACATGGGCTGCATGTTGTAGATATCCTGCTGAAATGTGCTGCAGAAGGAGTTCAGAGGCACCAGCTCCTCAACACATAACACAGAGAACTTCCGTCTCCAGACTACATGACCCAGCAGGTGCCTTCAGCTGCTCAGCCCCTGCCGGGTCACCCACCAAGACACCGTGTGGCCTGGCCACCAGGAGAAACTTCGCAGTTTCCTCCACACCAGCTCCCCAATGCCGAAGCCCCGGCTGTCCTCATATTTCGGCTCATCGTCGTCAGCTGTCTTTCTGTGATTCTTGTCCCCAGCGTCAGCCCCCACAGGCTCAGGGGTGGTGGCCGTTGTGGGAGACGCAGGGTTAGGGGGTTGCTGAACACAGCAGGAGGGAGGGCTGGCTTCCTCTACCTTCTACAAGTCCTCAGACGCCCGGTTTTCTTCCACAGCATTCATTATGGCAATTACCTGGGCTTTCTTCTCAGCCACTGCAGGGGTTGGTCTTCCCGTGCCCTAAGCCAGCGGGTCCCACTGGAGCCCAGCGAGGAGTTGTGTTCATAATATTCAGATAAGGAATTCAGCCAGGTCTAATAGCGCCACCTACTGGTGGTCTTTGGAAAACTGTTTCCCTTGAGTTCAGCTACAATTCCTGAGTGGTGTTTTGCTTTCTCTTGGTTTCTGCTACACATCAGTTTACAAGCTTGAAGGCACATGTGGTCCTCACAGGCAGAGAGAAGAAACTTCTGTCCCAAGGCAAGGAAAAACCCAAGTGGGAACTCAGGAGCTGGACGTTCCGGGCGCACAGGAGAGGGAAAGGTAGCAAACTGCCTTTAATGGAGCTCTCCATTCTCCCTTTTTCTTTGTTACTCTTGGTTTAATGCCACTTTTGGCCGTGAAACAATTGCCCACTGAGTATGAAAGCTGGTGTCCTGCAAGGTCTGGAAGACCCATTATGGGTGGGCAGCCAAAGGCAGAGGCTGGCTTCTCAGAGGGTGACTTTGACCAGTGTGAACCAAGCAAATGAGGTCCTTCTTTCAGCCAGCTGACCCAAGTGCAGTTTCTCCTTACCAAGCAGCTGGAGAAGCCCTGTGTTGAGGAACTGCCCTGCTGTCTCGCCGGCTTGGGAAGAGGAAGACAGCCAGGTGACATCCACTGTGCAGCCTGGGCTGTCCCTTCCCTCTCTTCCCAGTTGCTGGCCCAGGCGAACACAGCCCAAATAAGCTGTGGGAATCTCGGTGCTTCGAGAGCCTGCTTAACTATCCTTTCACTAGGGTAAGAAACTGAAAGAATAAATAAAAGATGAAATGTATGCCATATTGTGAAAGGGAAAATATCTGTGCAAAGGGAAGGAACAGCTGGGGTGAGAAAAAGGACAAAAGAAAGAAAGAAGAAAGGAAAATGGTGTAATTATGCAGAGACCAAATAGCTCAGAAGGACCAATTAATGATTAAATATTTTTTCTTCTTTTTAATTTCTTGTAACTTTTTTTAACAAATTTGCATGCTTATTAGTCTAAACGACTAATTTGAAGACAATGTCATGCAATATCACAACTTTTGTTGAATTTCTATTATTTTGTTTAGACAAAACAAAATTTTGTTTCCGTATCATTTCTAATGTTATTTTTTTTCTTTTACTACTTTTTATTCTCTTTAAAAAAGTATGTCTTGGAGAAAGACTATAGAATGAGGTAGCTCCTTTTAAGAAAACCTTTAATAGTTACCCCCTCTCTTCACTTCTCCCTTAATATTTACTCATTGAAGAAAGTCTATCATCATTTTTGCAAAACTTTCTGCATTCTAGATTTGACTAATTATATCCCCAATTCACTCAGTTAGTAGTCAGATCTAAAGCAAGACCAAAATGAATTGTGAGCTTGTGGGGCAAGAATGTTTTAGGTGGAGCTTCATATTCCTATTTTATCACCTGAAAGGGTGCCTGTTGTCTAGTTAGCCCCAAGTGGCAAGGTTTAAATTAAGAGTGGCTTCAGACTTTGTCTGCCCAGTCCAGTTATGCCAAAGGTGTTCCTCAGACTTTCATTATAGTCTTACAAGCTATTGGCAGACATACCCTAGATCTGTTACTTCATTAGGAATTTAAAAATGGTGACATTATAATATTTTCCATTCCTTCCTTTTTAATTCTTACAAACATGGGACTTCTTACAAAAGGAGGAACATTCCTTATTAACTACTATTTGTTTATCCTGCAGTATAGTTTGTGCAAGAAAATAGAGATAAATGCCCTATTATTTTCTTTATTTAATAGTTTTCTACTACTTTGATATGCTAAAACCTTCCAGTTGTGTGCAATGTCTCTTTGAAGTATCCTCATAGATTCTTGGATCCTGGCTGTGCTTCAGTCCAGGGCTGGTGAGCCTTTTAGAGTTTTCAATGGTATAAGCAACTCGCTACTGTACACGTGCTGCACATCTACCATCACTGCTTCGGTCTGTTGCTTGGGAAGATGAAACCTGTCGAAATTATGATACAAGGCCACCAGAAAGATTAAAAGAAACTGGTATGCATATTTCAGTCCCAATGAAAAAAATCTCAAGGAGAAAGTGGCCAACTTCCTTAAACTCCTGAGACATCAGATACAGTAAGATGGGGATTTGAAGTTGTTTACCTTGAATTTGAGGTGAAATCGTTGGACATGGTAGGAGGTCTTTCCCAGGGCACTTTCACCTGTGTGGATCAGGCAATGGTGAGACAGAGATGAGCGCATCCAAGGTTGTGGTTTCATTAAGAACAGCAATGCGTGAAAGGGCGCAGACGCTGCAGCTCTATGAGGAATATGGCTGTCATACTGACACGTGGAACTCAGCTTAGTCAAAGGGAAGACAAAACGTGAAGGAGATGAAGATGAAAGAAAAGTTGTAATACAAGGTTTTCAAAATTGTAGGAGTTTGAATACATCAGGGAGTGAGCTGGAAAACCAAAAGGAGATAAGGGATGAAACATTGAAAAGCAGACTTGGAAAGGCTCTAGTTATTGTTAATGACAGTGTTAGAAATGGTTAGAGGTGGCCAGGTGCCTGTAACCCCAGTGGTCTGGGAGGTTGAGGCAGGAGGGTCACAAGTTCAAGCCCAGTTTGGGCAGTATATTGATTTAGGCAGGCCCTGTCTCTCAAGAACTGTGGAAGTAGTACTATGGAAAAAGTCTAGATTTAATCTGCAGTATCACCACAGATGAAAAGAAGGGGAAGAGGAAGGAAGGGAGAGAGGGAGGGAGGGAGGGAAGGAGGGAGCGAGGGAAGGAATGAAGGAAAGACAGAGGAAAGGGGGAATGAATATAAATGAGATGATGAAAATGAGGTCAGTAAACTGGCCATGGTAGTTTTCTGTTTCAATTACTTTTCTCATTGCTGAGACAAAATACCTAACATCTAGAGTTAAAGGAGGAAAGGTTTACTTAGCTCACAGTTTGCAGAGGTTTCAGTGCACAGCCAGCTGGCTCCGAGGCAGGGAGGCATAGCGCACGGGGGCATCATGGGGGAGAAACAGCTCATGGAAGGCAGAACGCAGGAAGGCAACAAGCAGCGAAGCAACAGCAGCAGCGAGCTACAAATGGCCTTCTTTTGGTCCCTTATCTTTTTATCCAGGCTATTCACCCTTAGCGTGGGTGGGGCTCACCATTAATCCCAGCATTGTGCTGTGAATCGATCCTAGCACACCCTCTGTGATCCCTGCATCGCACTATGACCACATGAGGTTTTGGGGAGACATCTAGATAGAAGCCCTAACATTTTCTGTTGCTGCTGCAAAAAAGAAAAATTATAACAAACTCAGAGATCAATTTATTAGCTTAAATTCAGGAATCTTAAAGTTTTTAATCAAGGTGGCAGGAGAGCTGTGTCCCTCCTGAGGGATCTTGAGAAAATCTATGTCCTCATATTTTCCAGCTTCAAAAGGCAGCCTACAATCCTTAGCTCAAGACTCCTTCATGTCTTCTTCTAGGGACTATAGTCAATACATTGAGCCTGCTGGACAATTCAGGATAATCACTTCTTTTCAAGATATTTCATCTAATTCCAACTTTAAAGATCCTTTTGCCATCAACAAATTTCCTGTGTGTCCTGTTTCCAGTAAAGTCCTAAACATCTGATCTAGATGGCAGGAAACTCCTCACTCCAAAATGAAATACTGCCAAAAGAGTGACACTATGCTCTAGACATACAAACTAGGGCATAATGGAAGCAAAGGAGCTGTAATAATATACTGCTGTATTGAGAACAAAACTGGATACCTCAATGCAACTCCTGAAGGAAATGCTCAAAATTTATATTCAAACTCCTAATCCAACATTCAACAAAAATTGACAGACCAAAACAAAAACTATCTTGGAAGGTTTAGGTGATGGTTTTCCCCACCTTCTAGCCATGAAAGAATTGGGCATTACCCCTTCAGTGTAAGTCTTGTGATCAGAATCTATAGGATTCTGAGAATTGGGGCTGAGTTTCCTGACATCTATAAGGGTAAAAAGTTAGGGCACAACCATAGGCAGGTCAGAAGGGAAAGCCATGGGCTACAAACTGGCTACTGCAGCCTCTGGCAGCTGGCAGACACGGTGTTTGTAAAGCAAACACATTCCCAGTAACAAGTTCAAAACAGCAACACTATGTGTTTTAGCTGCCTTTCTTGCTGGTAAGACAAAATATTTGACACCCAAAATTAAAGAAGGAAAGGTATAGTTAGCTCACAGTTTGTAGAAGTTTCAGTCTTCAGCTGGCTCCAAGACTGGGTGGCGTGGCAAAGGGCGTCACAGAAGAAGAACAGCGAAAGGCACAAAGCAGCAAAAGCATCTGAGCAGCAAGTGCCAAGCAACAAGCAGGAGCTGTCTTTCTGCCCCTTATGTGCAGGGTACAGACCCTTAAGCCAGGTGGCACTCACACCACGGGTGGGCTGCTCATTGTCCACTCAGAACTATGCCGAATCAGCCAGAGAACTAATTTAGTAAACACACAACTCAAGCTCTGCATACCCTGGACCAGCCCCCTACGAAAAGCCCCATTTATGACCACATGAAACTTCGGGGAGACATCTAGGTACAAGCCATAACACTGTGTACCTCGAAGACTGTGTACCTTGAACCAATACAGAGGACAGGCAAGCTAGAGGAAAGGCTCACTGCTGAAAAGACATGGTCACTGGAGAGTAAGGCCTCTCCAGTGAGGTAAGCAGTTTATTAGTTAAAGAGAGTTTGTGGCAGGTGCTATTCTAAACCTTTCACCATTTATTCAATTCCACAATTTGAGGATATGGGGCTTTCATTTTAAATGAAATTGCTAATTGATTGATTAATTTATTTATTGTAAAGCCAGACTTTTATGAAAATTGATACTGTCCTAAAGACTGGTAAATAGTCTTAATAAAAGAATCAAAGATTTCAT
>PVKA01041453.1:0-18079 GCA_004027165.1 Ctenomys sociabilis | reverse complement strand
TTTTTTTTTTTTTTTTGTCTTTTTGAAACAAGGTCTCACTATGCAGTCCAGGCTGGCCTTAAGCTCACTTTGTAGCTTAGGCTGGTCTCGAACTCACAACAATCCTCCTGCCTCAGCCTCCCAAGTGCTGGGATTACAGACCTGCGCCACCACGCCCGGCTTAGGTCCTCTGTTGATGAGCTTCTGACAGGGAAGACAGCAGCCTTCTCTTCCCTTTGCTAGTAATAAGGAGTGCAACTCACCTCATGCTTTATCTTTTTTCTTCCTTTATTTCCTATGTCTATCTTCCTGTTGCCTCATATAACTTTTTCTTCTGATACTGATGATTGAATCTCACTACCAGTGAGCTATAACCCTAGTCCTTTTTATTTTTTATTTTGAGACAAGGTCTTACTAAATTGCCCAAGCTGGCCTCAAACTTGTGATTCTCCTGCTTTAGCTTCCTAGTGATTGGGATTACAGGCATGTACCACTATACCAGGCTCTCTCATAGTGTCTTTCTGTCTGTCTATCCCTCCCCTCTTTTTTGTTTTTGAGACAGGGTTTCTGTCCATGCTGGCCTCAAACTCACAGTCCTCCTGCCTTGTCTCCTAAGTTTTGGGTGTACATGAGTTTGCCACCATACCCAGTTCTCATATAGTTTTTTGTTTGCTTGTTTGTTTGCTTTTTTTTTTTTTTTTTCCAAGAGATCCTTGGCCTTGGATGACGAACTCATGTCAGTGTACTCTGGCTGAGGTGGCTCTTGGGCTTTGGGGACACTATGGCTTCTGGTGCAGAGCGAGTGAGTGTCCATATTGAGACTTGCTTTGTTTCCTTTTGCTTTCTTCCCTCAAACTCTGGATTACATTGTGTCTGGTAGAATGATAGACA
Organism: Ctenomys sociabilis; assembly: GCA_004027165.1. Classification (NCBI taxonomy): domain Eukaryota; kingdom Metazoa; phylum Chordata; class Mammalia; order Rodentia; family Ctenomyidae; genus Ctenomys; species Ctenomys sociabilis. Next base: position 17,209 of record PVKA01041453.1, on the reverse strand, counting down.
CAATGTGGATTAGCTGCTGCTGTGTCCATTCTTGTAACTCTTTTCCAGTCCTATCACAGGCGGGCAGGAGCCATGGGGTGAAGCAAGGCCCTGCCACCCCACTGCCCTCTGGGTTGACTGACATTCATTCTCCTCCTCAGGCCAACCTCTACCCCACCGTAGGCCTGCAGACACCTGGGGAAATTGTGGACGCCAACTTTGGGCAGCAACCCTTCCTGTTCGACATTGAGGACTACATGCGAGAGTGGCGTGCCAAGGTCCAGGGCACTGTTCACGGCTTTCCCATCAGCGCCCGACTTGGCGAGTGGCAGGCGGTTCTGCAGAAGTGAGTGCCACCCCCAAGGCCTCGTGCTGCTGTGGGCCACACAGTGCTACAGGCTGCTCCTATGAATCAAAAGGGGAGCATGCTTCTGGAAAATGCTTTCATGGGGATTTGGCCACTGCCCTGCTTCCCTTTCCTCAGTGGACAACTCTGTGCCACCCTACAGAGCTGCTGCTGGTTAAACCTCAGGCAGCTCAGAAGGTTCTTGTATATAAGGTCCCTTAAGGCAGTGTCCCTCTCCCAGGTCATTTTGCAGAGGATGTTTTAGGACCCCCTGTGTCTCCTCTTGTGTAAAGTTTTTCCACCACTAGCAGTGTATGTCCTGCTCATATTCTGGCCTGAGGTCACCTCACAGGGTCCACATCTAGCTAAATCCCCTGCTTCTATGGCATTAGTGGTAGGAAGAGAGTCTGCTTGAGGACCACCCAATCTGGCTCCTGGCTGATTGATTCCTAGACTGTCATGGAAGCCAGTGGTACTAACACTTCAATAGGAAGCCTGGTTTGGCCCTCTCCTAATGGCTAGGTAAAGGCTGGATCCCAGGGGTGGTGAAAGGCAGGGCTTTGCTCGGCCTAGTCATTGCCCTGTAAAGGCACCAAGGTGCCAGGGCCTTTGGGTAAGATTAGCATGCAAACTGGGTCCTTTTTTGAAGGATACTGAGGCAGCCATGAGGGGCAGGGATGGTCAGACTTCTCATAAGTAGTAGTATGTCTATATCTCATTTCCAGCCCCTAGAGTAGATGGGAAATGCTCCTGAGGGGCTAGGACTGTGCCACTCCCTATAGGCCAGCCCCCTGGATGGACAGGAGAGGTGGAACTGCCCAGCCTCTGTGGGGGACTATCTGATAGTCTCAGCTTTCATACCTGGGCTCAGCACATGGGTATTTTTGTTTATATGTGTGTATCCATGTGCTTATATGTGTGCATATGCAATATTTGCCAAAACCTATGTATAATCTGCGTTCTGTGGTTTCACATAGATTCATTTTATGCATATTGGGAATGGCTGGGTTATCTTGGAGACAAATTTGTCACAAGCCCCTTGGCAGGCTTTTGCTGGGAAGTCAGGTATCTTTTCTCTTTACATTTTTGAAAATGTATACAAAAACATTTTCCTACATAGAGCAGATTTCATATGTGAAATTTTATGTACATGAGATTACTTTCTTGGTGTCCTAGGAGTAGAATGTTGGGTCAAAGAGAATATACATTTTAGAAGCGTCTGATAGTCACATGGGCTTATCTAAACCATGTTTTGCCCAAATGTTTTACCCTTGTAGTTATAGTGCCATAATAAATGTCATATATATATATCTCCGTGGTTTTGTTTGTTTAGAGACAGAACAGCTTAGGCTGTCCTAAAACTCACTGTGTAGCCCACGCTTCCCTTGTATTAACAGTCCTCCTACCTCAACCTCCTACATAGTTATAATTATTATTCAGAATATAATATGTATTTTTATAAGAGGTTGTATGTATTTACTTTTTTCTTTGTGCCAAGCATTTTACTTATATTATCTCATTTACTTACTAAAAGATAGGCAACACATAGCCAAACTTCCATGCCTCCCACACAATAGCCTTTTGGATATTGCTATTAATGATAATGATGACTAGCTGGGCATGGTGACACACACCTGTAATCCAAGCACTCAGAGGCTGAGGCAGGAGAATTGCTCCAAGTTTGAGGCCAAGCTGAACAACATAGTGATTTTAAGGTCAGCCTGAACTGCATAGCAACCCTGTCTCAAGAAAAAAAAAAAACAACAACGATATTTTATGTACATATACCAGCTTCCCGTAATGAATGTAATCACTATGTACTGCAAATATGTACTAATAAAAATGGGAATTTAAAAGATAATAGTAGTCACATCAGGCACATATACACCCCAAGGTATTGACTCCTGTACACATCAGATATGAGAGTTTGTCCTGTGCTTCACATTTGCATACATGTGCATGCACGCACATTATGTGTGTCACTGCTCAGCCAACTTGGAATAGGGTCAAATTACTTGGTATTAGATCCTTTTCCAAAAAATTTTTTTTTATGTTGGCCCTGCTTGTGCCTCCCTTTTCCCTGTAAAATCAGCCTGATATCTTGGTCTTATGGGCCTCAGAGGATGTAGTATAGCATGGAGCAACTTGGCTCAAAGTTTAGCTCCCATCACTAGAGCCAGTGCTGCCAAGGGGCATTTTTATTAGAGAAATGAGACACTTCTGCCTGGTACTAGCAATTGCTCTTGCATCTGTGGGATAGGTGTGCATTTGCCAGGTATCTATTGGCAGGAAAGCTGCCATCCTGGCTGGCTGGATGCCATATCAAGAAGCCTTGGGTGAAACAGCCATCTCTTGGCTTGCATTTCATTAGGTGGCAGTTTCTTCTGTAAGCTTGGAGCAGACACTCCTCTGAGCTGTGAGTACAGATATGACAGGCTCTCCCCCACCTGATAGTATGTACACTGTGGGAAATTTTCATTTTGTTTCTATCCCTTCAGTTTTTGTGGAGGTTGTACTCTGAAATGTGTTTGCCCAAAGCTTTTTGGCATAGTCTCTGTCCCATCAAGCGGTCAGGAGAAATATGGTTCTTGAGTGTCACCTTGAGCTCTTCTTTTTTCTAGTATGGTCTCATCTTACCTGGTGCATCATGGGTATTGTGCCACAGCCACTGCTTTTGCCCGAATGACTGAAACCCCGATTCAGGAAGAACAGACGTCCATAAAGAACAGACAAAGTAAGGTTAATTCTCCTCTCCCTTTTGTACACTTACTGTCCCTAACTGCTCTCTGGCTCATGCCAGCCTTGGTTAACCTGTCAGAAATCCATTCTACTCTGGTCTTCACTAATTTAAAGACCAGCCCTCCACCTCTAGATCAGACCCTGGCCCTGATCCTGTCCTTCCATTAAAAAAACTGTCCAGACCTGAGAAGGTATCATTATAATCTGTCTAGGCCCATGCCAGGTACAGGCTCTGTCCTGGCATGGCTAGATCTCATTCTTCCATGCTTGGTTCCTTGGCCTGAAGTCCTAGATTCTGTACAGCCTCCTATTCATACTTTTCAGAAAAAGTATTTTCAGGCAGGGGAGATAGTTCAGTAAAATAAGTGCTTTCCTGAGTTCAATCCATGGTACTGCAAAAAAAGAAAAAAGTATTTGCATCTTACCAGACCAACTCCCTGCCTTTCTCACCATTTATTCACCCAGCCTTAGCAATTCTGCTTGTTCATAGCTAGAGAGAGGACTGAATGGATAAATGGTGAAGCTGATGCTTGGTGGCTGCTGTTGTAGTGCTTTCCTCTTCTCCCTACCTCTGATCCTTTGCAGATAACCTAATTCTTTCTTGGCCAAAGACAACTCTCCTGATGTTCATACAGGCATATGTACTGCCTCTTGTCTTTTGGGGCCTTTTCATGGGAGGAGGGGTGAGAAAAGACAAAGAGAGCCCACATAGGAGATAGCAGAAGAGCATGAAGGTGAATGAATGTATGTATCTGTGAGTGCCTGTGTCTCACTGAGCCTGTTGTCTCTGTGTATGTGTATGTATGTGTATGTGTATGTGACCGTCTCCCAGAGAAGCTGCATTAGCCAGATAGACCCAAGGGTATCCTAGACTTGGGATTACAAATGAGAGATCCTCAGATCCAGAAGTCACTCCCTAAAAGATGTACCAGTGCCCAGGGCAAGAGTGTGAAGACGGGGCCGATGAGATAGCTCAGTGGACTAACGCTCCTGGTTGGGCAAGCACAGGGACTACAGTTCGATCCCTGGCACCACAGAGCCAGAGTCTGGGCATAGTGCTGCATGCCTGTAATCTCAGCACTGGGAAGGCTGAAAGCAGGAGAATCACCATGAGTCTGATCTGTGTAGTGAGACCCTGCAACAACCAAAAACATTTAAAAAAAAGAGAGTGTGAAGGCAACAGCAAGATGTTCACATGGCCCAAAAGGTCATCCTCAGAGGCACTATGGTGAGGAGCATGACCTCCTCTCCCAACAGGGAGCACACTGCAGCCTCTGAAATCAGTGCACTGCTGTGGCTTTTCCCCTGCAAGTCCTGGAAAGAAAAGAGTCTGTCTGAAGCAACTGCCCATCCTTAGATCATAGGCCCTCCCACAGCTAGCGCCTTCCTCCTAGCTAGGTCCTTGACCATTACACCCCACAGGAATGGGCCTCCAAACTCCCCTCCTGCCTGGGATGCAATTTCCACTATTTTCTCCTCTTATTCTTGAGGACTTCCTATGCTCAGGTTCTGGACAGCCAAGTTCTCTCTTCAATCATTGATTCTGTGAGCATCTCGAATTGACTAGGCTGTCTGAGCCAGCCCATCTGACTGCTGGTCCTTCCCCTGAGGTTGGCCATATCCCAGGCATGTGCTTCAAAGAGAATTTATGGCCCTCACTCATGATATTGCTGTTTTTGCTCTCTGCAGAGATTCAGAAGCTGGTACTAGAGGGCCGAGTGGGTGAGGCCATTGAGACCACACAGCGCTTCTACCCTGGGCTGCTGGAACACAACCCCAACCTCCTCTTCATGCTTAAGTAAGTCTAGGCTCAGGTACTCAAGCCCAGCCCCACAGCTGGCTGCAGGAAGCTGCAGTGTGGGCCAGGCCCAGAGCATTGCTGCTCTGTTCCCTCCACAGGTGCCGACAATTTGTGGAGATGGTGAATGGCACTGACAGTGAGGTCCGCAGCTTGAGCTCACGAAGCCCCAAGTCCCAGGACAGCTACCCTGGCTCCCCCAGCCTCAGCCCCCGGCATGGCCCTAGTAGTTCTCATATGCACAGCACAGGTCAGCCACTCTCCAGAGGGCTCTGGGAAGGAAGGGCACCTTACATATACCCTTTTCTATACTGGGTTCAAGACTTGCCTGATGCTAGATTGGGGGGAAAGGGAGTGGAAACTACTGTGGTTATCCCCAGGGCCCAGCTTGATGACAAGCTGTCCCTTCCTCTGACTATCCCTGGCTTCTAGGAGCAGACAGTCCCAGCTGCAGCAATGGCGTTGCGTCCACCAAGAGCAAACAGAACCACAGTAAATATCCCGCACCTAGCTCCTCCTCCTCGTCCTCGTCCTCCTCGTCCTCTTCCTCCCCGTCCTCCGTCAATTACTCCGAGTCCAACTCAACAGACTCCACCAAGTCCCAGCCCCACAGCAGTACAAGTAACCAGGAGACCAGGTGCCTGTCTTGCTCCACTCTCTCTTCTCTGCTTCCACTCTGTGCCCTTTGGGCCCACTGCAGTTTGTCCTTTGAATACTGTTCCTTGCCCTTCACTCCACCTCCACTGCTATCCTGTGCCTGTAGTACTAGCTATTGACCTGTCACCAGTCATGGCTTTGGCTCTTGGCCTTACTAAAGATTTAGCTGGTAGTTTCCTTAGACTTGGCTTTCTCTGGAGGTGTTGGACCTGCCAGGCAGAAGGGGGTCTCCTCCAAAGAGGCTGGGCCCATCATCAGCCCCAAGATACATAGTGAAGGGCTTTTGTGGGATATGGCTTCTGCATAGTCAGGTTGGAAGGCAAGGTACCTAAGCTGCAGGTTGCAGCTCTGGGTGACTTTCAACAGGTTTTAGATATACGTTAGGCCCACCTGGGCTTAGTTTCCAGCCAAGGCCACAGAGATCTCCAGTGGGTCCTGTGGAGCCCAGGCATTGAGGACGTAGAAGAGCTCTGTCATTTTAGAAGAGCGAGGGAGGAGAGTCACGGAGCCAGAATTGGGACAAGAGTGAGAATCAAGTGACAGGCCTCTGGGAATAGCTGTGGTAGAAGCCAGGTCTTGAAGACAGCAGGGAAGCTTGAGCTATCCTTTCATACTCCTGGTGACCCTGAGTTTATGTGCAGCAATCATAGCTAAATCCTGGATTGAAGCCCAACTAGGCTGCTCCAACCACATCTGCTGAGCCGACTCCCCTTAACTTTTCTCCACAGCGACAGTGAGATGGAAATGGAAGCAGAGCATTACCCCAATGGTGTGCTGGAAAGCATGTCCACCCGTATTGTCAATGGTGCCTACAAGCATGAGGACCTGCAGACAGATGAATCCAGCATGGGTAAGGGCCATGTATTAGCATGAGCTACCCTGGTGTTCCCTCAGAGGCCAAAATAATGGTGCTGAGATGGCAGGCTTTGGCTGTTTGAAAAACTGTCCAAACCAGATTCATTGCCTTTTAGCCAGTTATGGATAGGTCCTGCAGTTGGCTTCAAATGTGTACAGTGGTCTAAGCTGCTGTCAGGACCAGGGCCAATGTATTTGAGGCTGGAGGAAGTTCAAGACTGTGGACACTCATGTGTGTACCATGTGTCTGTGCAGGGCAAGAAGGTGGAGCTTGCCCTCTGTCTGATCCCTGGACTGTAGGTGAGGTGAATGAGAGCACCTCTGCTCTGATTGTGCTTCTACCCTTTGCTTGCCTCTAGCAGAAGCTGCAGCTTCCTTGAGTCCTTCTTTCCCTTCCTCATCCCTCCTAAAGTGTTCTTACTGGCCTCTGGTTGCAGATGATGGGCATCCACGGCGGCAGCTCTGTGGGGGCAACCAGGCCGCCACAGAAAGGATTATCCTGTTTGGCCGTGAGTTGCAGGCACTAAGTGAGCAACTGGGCCGTGAGTACGGCAAGAATTTGGCCCACACGGAGATGCTGCAGGTAATGGACAAGCCAGGTCTTCACACAGAGCAGGCCTCCTTTCGGTACTGAAGCAAGGTGTCTCTAGGAGGGTCCAGGGGCAGCAGCAGTAGGGCAGACAAAGTGGGTCCCAGCCTGGTCGGCAGTAGGCAGTTTGGTGTCTAGGGTATACCCCGTCCTCTTCAGGCTCTGGGAAGGATGCAGCCTTGCCCAAGTGTATGTCCGAGAATGGTGAGCACTCACTAGACACCATGAAGTGTCCTCTCCTTCTAGAACCATGGAGCTGTGTGAGCTGTGTGTGGTACAGTCCTCTCAAAAATACCTTATTCCTTAGGATGCCTTCAGCCTACTGGCATACTCAGACCCCTGGAACTGCCCAGTTGGCCAGCAGCTTGACCCCATCCAGAGGGAACCTGTGTGTGCTGCTCTCAACAGCGCCATTTTAGGTGAGTGTATGGAATAAAACACACTGACCCATGAATGCCCGTGGTGGTCTGTTCACCTCATTCCCTGGAAAGAGCAGAGATAGGTACTGATGACTTACTGAACTCCTGAGCTTCTAGGGCTGAAACTAATTCCTGCCTTCCCTCTGCCCAACTGACTTGGCTGCTAGATCATGAATCAGTCCATAACTATGGACTCAAGGCAGCCCCCTGTTCTAGAGAAGTCTGGAGTCCTCAGGTTCCTAGCATAACTACAGGGTCATGGCTTCTGGGACACTCAATAAAGACACTGAATACTATGTTCTAAGAAATTCCATTGTTTTCCCCCACCTTCTACCCTCAAGGGAACTTTCACCTGGTCCCAAGCCCTGGGCAGGACAGTGACCAGGCCTTGTGTCTCCTCCACAGAGTCCCAGAACCTGCCAAAGCAGCCCCCTCTGATGCTCGCCTTGGGCCAGGCATCTGAATGTCTACGGCTTATGGCCCGAGCGGGTCTGGGATCTTGCTCCTTTGCCAGAGTTGACGACTACTTGCACTAGCTGACCATGCTGGCTGGCACCACCTGGCCCTCTTCAGCCCCAGGACTGGAGCAGTCCTGCCCTCCATAGGCACCTGGCCACAAGGACCTGGAAGCCATGGGCAGAGTTCACTCCTCTGGCCACTTCCCACCCCATCCCGTTTCTCTCCCCTTCACGTGCAGTGGCCTGTGACACAGTATTGGCTGGTTTCCCTCATGTAGCGCCTTCTCCTTTAAAGGGAGTTTTGTTTTGAGGAGGGGTTGGGGTTTTTTAATCTTTTTCCTCCTGACTGAGCCACCAGTGTTTATCTTGGGAGAGTTTGTGCTGAGCTGGTTTCTGCTAATTTAGTGATGAAACCTATACAGGTTGGTGATAGCTTATTATTTTCATAAGTAAAAAAAACAAATGAGATTATATATATAAATATATATATAAATATATATATATATATATTAAAAGAAGACACAGTATTTATCGTAGCATTAGTGGCCCAGCACCTCTTGGGTGAGGCTGTCCTGACACCTTTTTTTTTATTCGAGTCCAACTCATTAAAAAAGGAATCATCTCTATCACCTCAGCCAAGTGATTAATTTTAGGGTCCCCTTTTGTTGAGCCATCGGCCCAGTTGGAGCTGAACAGGAATTATGGGCCCCTTGTTGGGTAGGGTCAGACTAAGCTGGTTTGCAGCAGTTTAAGAGGTGTAGGTCCCTAGGCCCCTGAGAGCTGGACTGAGCACAGAACTGCAGGGCTGGAATCAAGAGGTGATGAATTAGCCCAGGGCCATGCAGCAAAAGCAAGGGAGCAGAGGGTCCTTGGCCAGCACACTGTCTACCACTGTACCCTGCCTCTCACTGCCTGCCTTGTCCCTGTCTGCCTTGTCCCTGTCTCGTCTCTTTAATGCCCTCCTTCCCTTGTTGTTAAAATGGCCAAATAATTAATTTACTTTCAATTGATTGCCTGGAAACTACCTGCCTTCCACCTGAGAGTTGCTGTGTGTCAGGCTGCCAGGGGAAGACTACTTTGCCAGGACAGAGGCCCTTGAGAACAAGGACTGCTTTCTTCCTGCCTGCTTTCCACCACTGCCACACAGCTTTAATGGGATTGCTGTTTTCTGTGGAGAAGCCAGTACCTTGTGGAGGCAAAGTTTGGAGCTGCTTATCATTGGAGTGAGTGGAACCCATGACCCCTGGGCCAGGCCTCACTGCAGCTGTACTAGGCCACTCCCTGTATCTTGGCCTCAACCACTCTTAGGATGAAGAATGGACCCCATGGACTTGCAGACATACTCCCAGCTGTTTCAGATGGGTCTTCACAGCTGGTGGAGCAAAAATTGTCTCACTATCAGAGGAAAGGCTGGGAAGGCTGCTGGTACTAGGGTGGGCCATCTGAGGAAAAGACTGGCTACCTAGGTGGAAGAAAGGGAGGAGTTCTACACAGAGAAGCATTGAGGCTGAGATTTCCATACCTGATTCACACTGTGAGTGAGAGTGCAAGCAGTCCCTGCAAAGATTAGGGTCAACCTTGGAAAAGTCAGAAGTTGAACTTCCAGTCCCTATTTGCATTGGGCTAGTAAGCTCCTGCTCCATGTCAGTGGACATGTGAATGTTTGGAATGGCATAAGGCATTCTGTGCCCACAAAGTCTCACATGGACCACAGTTGGACAAGCAAAATGACTGAGTTGTACAGTTGCTGGTGAAAGGCCAGGGCCCTGACACTGAGATCTTCCAGAGTTTTTCCTTGGGTAGAATTCTATAAGCTTTTCCTGGTTCTGCCATGGCCCCAGCTGGCATCCCACAGACGATGACCCATCAAGAGGTATTGACCTATCTGTAAAGGAAACTCATCCTCTGCAAAGCTGGGAATACCAGGCTCCAAACTCAGGCTGTTAAAATGATCATTCTACCAGGATTGGGAATTAAAATCAGAGGCTCTTACAGTTGCAGTGGAATTCAGAGTATCCTCAGCAATATTTTACAGATAGACAAACAGTTCCAGGAGACGAAGTGACTTGGCCAAAGTCATACAGCAAATTAGTGGCAGAGCCAGGACTAACCTAATCCCTGAGGATTGGGCAATACTGTTTTAGTCCTGAAGCTGAAGGGTAGATGAGCTCTGTGAAGAGTTGTTAGGTTGGCATGGCTTCCAGTACTCTGAGCAGCTTGTACCTTCAGGAGTATGTCAGGGATGGGGATGGGTGCCTGGACTTGGGTTGTGGACTGGCTGACAAGAGGGTTCATGAGGGCTCTGGACAGCTGTGTGCCATATGGGGTTGGCTGTCTGTCTGGCTCACATTCAGTACCCATGGCCACCTCCCTGTTTTCTGTGCCTTATCTCACTGTTTCAGCTGAGTCCAAGTTGTTTACTCTGTTTCTCTCCGTGGAGCTATCTGTCCCAATTAGACAGTTCATCTTTGGGACATAAGCCTTTGGCCCACAGGCTGTGGAGAGGGCCACAACCAAGCTGCTTGAGCTGGCTGTCTTGCCTAGTCCAGGCCTGCCTGCAGCTGGAGGAGCCCCTTGTGCACACCCAGTCCTATCAGTCTGCTTCCAGGAGCCTGTAGTATGGTAGGCACTTGGGAGCAAGTTGGTGAAGGGCTGACCAGTCGGGGGTTAAAAAACCCTCTTTTTGGGTCATCCAGCCCTGGGGAAGCAGCCTTCCCTAACTGTCCTTCCCCCTCTGATGCTAGACGGTCGCTTCTTTCAGAGTGGGAACTGGCAGACCACTCAAAGAAAACCAGAACTTCCTATCTCCACCCAGATGGGTCTGTGGCTGGGTGCAGGTTGTCAGAACAGGGAAATGGGGACTGCTAGCCACCCAGCACCTTCCCAGCCCATAAGCAAGCACAAAGAAGAGACAGAGGACTGTTGGAGCTGAAAGTTCCTTTGGTTGCTCACAACTCAGGTATGCATGCCCGTGTGGCAGCTGGACAGCAGAGCCCTACTTGACCACCAGTCCTGGGCACCTGGACCTGCGGCTAGAAGGTGGTTTCTGGCTGCCCCAAGCGCCCACCTCTTTGCATAGGGTTTTCCTCCATTAGTGACAACAGCTGAAACAGACATCCTCCACATTGTGCACACTGGTTCTGCCTTTGTCCTTGCAAGTTGATACTTGGCATTAGCATGAAACTTGTGGGCATGGGAGGGTTGAGAGAATTCAACAAAAAACATCCTATTAAAATTGTACTTGAGAGATGAAAAAAAAAAAAAAACTCCTGTTGTATTTTGACAGAATTATTTTTATTAAAATACACATCCATGAGCAGTCATGAGTGTCTTGTCTCTTTAGAGTATTACTGGGGTTGGGTACCCCTTTTATAACACATCCTGACCTATGGAAGCATTGGGCCCTTTTTAGCCCACTTTTGAGTGCTCTGACCTATGCTGCCTCAACAACACTTGAAACTTTAATGTTTGAGGTCTTCAGTATAAAGACCCCAGGGAGGATTGGTGCTTATGCTTGTTTTCTTCCTTGGCTGGTTGTGGTGGAGCATCTCTGTAATAGCAGCACTAGGGAGGAGGATGCTACGAATTTCAGGCCAGCTTGAGCTACATAGCAAGACCCTGTCTCAAAAAAACAAAAAAGAAAAATTGCTTCCTTGAAAGTTATCACTTTAGACAAGGAAAACAACATTGATTCAAGTTCAGAAGGTGGACCGCCGGTGGTCTTCCCAAATTGGCTCCAGGGATTACTACCCTTATACTGTTATGGATACTAAGCTTCTTAGATGCTCCAGTTCTTCATTGAAAATGTTTTAATAGGGGCTGGTGAGATGGCTCAGTGGATAAACACTTCCCTGGCAAGCGCAAGGGCCTGAGTTCAATCCCCAGTTCCGCCAAAAGTTTTAATATTTTGATATAGCTTGCACACACATACTTTGAAGTCAGCTCATATTCTCATATTTAATGCAAATGCTGTATATAACTGTTGTTACACTGGATTGTTTTTAGGGAATGATGACAAAAGCCAGGTTTAGTGGTGCACACCTGTAATCCCTGAGGATGAGTTAGAAGGATTCCAAATTCAAGGCTAACCTGGGATACTTGGTGAACTGGAGGCCAGCCTCAACTATAATCAGGAAAAAAGAATGACAGCAAAACAAAATCTGTACCTGTTTCAATACAAAATTATTTTTTTTGCCAGTACCCAGGGATTTCACACTTTTAAACATTTGAGACAGGATCTTACTAAATTGCCCATGCTTGCCTTGAACTTGCAATTCTCCTGCCTCAGCCCCTCAGTGAATAGATTATGGCTACTGTAGTAGACCCCATTAGATTGTAGTCTACTACAGTAGCCACCTAGTTTCTTTGCCGCCCAATCTGTCAATCCCACCTCCAGGTGAGCACTGTCATGATCCTCCTGCTCTACATAAAACCCTGACATTATGGGTCAGAGGAGGTAAAGTGAGGCAATAAGGACTAGATACATCAGGGAGCATCCTCATGGAAGGAGAGTGCTCACAAATACTGCAGCCCAATATGCCAAAATCTATTGTGTGCATGTTATCACCCCCTACTTCCATAGGATGTATGGATGAACCACATTTTAAAAATGAGAATCTGGGGCCGGGGAGATGGCTCAGTAGAATAAGTGCTTGCATGGCAAGTGCAAGGGCCTGAGTTCAATCCCCTGTTATGCAAAAAATAAAATAAAAAATGGGAATCTGACCAGGAATGGAGGCTGTAATGCCAACATTTAGCAGTACTGCTGAAAGCACAGGAAGCAATCAGTATACCTCAGGAGAGGTCAGTTGCCGAACTGCCCTGATTGTAGTATTCAGATGGGAATCTTTGGAGTATAATTAGCTCTGTGTCCAAAAGTTCTGTACATATGGCTTTAACTCACATCTCACACAAAATACTAAAAAAGTAATGCTGCTGAGTGTGATGGGCTATGCCATCATATAAATAACAGCACGACAGAGACTACTTAGGATATAAATGCTGGCACAAGACATGGTGAGGGTGATTGTGTAACAAGAGACAAGGCAAATGCAGGCTTTGTAGTGAGTGGCAAAGGAACAGAAAGAGTTACTGGCTAAGTCATTGAAGTAGGAAGTTTTTTTTAAAAGCATGTAAAATTATATCAGGGAGACAGTTTCTGAAAGTTCCCTCTGAGGTAATCAAAAAAAAAAAAAATGCCTCTTGGCTATTGATCATGAATATTGCCAGCTACTGAAGTGTGGATATGTACTACATAATAACTTTTCAAATTTCTATTAGTTCCCTCTTAAAGGACTATACCTCAGGATTCTATGCATGCTAGGTAAGTGTTCTCTGTGTGTGTGTGTGTGTGTGTGTGTGCGCGCGCGCGCGTGTGTGCATTTGTCTGTGTCTGTGTTTCATGGTACTAGATCTTGAACTCAGGGTCTCAAGTGCACCAAGTGTCCTAAAACTGAGTTACACCCTTAAGTAGTAAAAAATTAAGTCAGAACTAGGGACAAGGGAGGAAAGAAATACCAGATTAAAACACCAAAGTCTTGGTTTCATAAGTAAAGCAGGAATAGGTTTATATTCCTCCAAACTATTAGTTCTCAAAAGGGAATGATTTTGGTCCCAGGGGATGTGCAGCAATGTCTAAAGATAGCTCCAACTGGGATTAGAGTGCTAGCTGGCCTAACGTCAACAGAAACGCTGCTCTAGAAGTATGAAGCTTTGAATAATGACAGATAAAACACAGGCACCCCTTCTTTGGCTGTTCAGGATCCAGGAGAGGAGGCAGGTAATAGAAACAAAATTTCTCATCATTTTGAGGACTCTCCCATGCTGCTAAGAAGTCTTGTCCACCCAATCCAGAGACAGCCCTGCAGCTGGTCAAAGAGAACTACCTTGGGTTAGCTGGTCATGCCCTCCTCACAGCCTACTCTGAAATGATGGCTGGAGGCCCTCCTGATGCAGCCAACTCGGAAGCTTCAGGAGAGTGCGACTAGCAGTTAAAAGCTCCTCATGCAGAGAACTCTGATTGCCTTTCCTACAGAGCCAGTTTCACAATTAAGGTCTACTCCAATATTTTAGCAGTCTAATAAATCAAAGGGTAGCCTGGCTGTAGCGTTTATTTAGCTGGGACAACAGGGCACAGTGAAGAGGTAAAGGAGAGCTTGGTTCTCAGTTCTGGAACCCCTGCTACTCGACAAGCTGAGGCACGAAGCTTGCAAGTTGGAGGCTTCTCAAAACAGACAATAAGAGGGCTGGGGGTGGCTCTCAAAGCACTCTGGCATGAGCAAGGCCCTGGGCACAAAGGAAAAGAGGACTGAAGTCAGAGTATAGAAGAGCACCGACATTGAATAAACAACGAACATTCTGAGGAAGGAAAGCCCAGACAGGAATAGGAGAAAACAGGAAAGCAAGTCACCAAGGGTCTGGAAGCCAGGAAATCCGACAAGGTCTAGAGACCCCGGCCTTCTGCAAAGATAGGACATTGTCCAAAACAAAACACTGCTACATTATAGGAAAACCAAAGTCAACCACAATTTTTAGGATCCTCTCAATGTTGATAACAATTCCCAGAACCAAGAAAGGCTAATGATATGAGAACAATTGCACCACCGCTTCCTCCGCCGGAAATAAGACACCGGGACCTCCCAGTTGGGCTATTTAGGTCCCACCTCCATCGAGCGAGCATGCGCAGCTCCTTGCCTCAGTCCCTCTCCTGTCAGGTCCACCCCCTTTACAGAGCATGCGCTGTACTCTGTCTGGCCCGCCCCTCCCTTCCATAGTCCCCGGTTCCTTAGAAACCAGGCAGCGTGTTACCGGTGTCTGGGCGCTACATTACTGTATCCGCTCAACCCTGCCAGTCTACTGCGAGGAGGGAGGGTGAGACCCGACTGAGACCTGTCTGGACCCATGGTTTCCGGTGTGGCGCGGAGCGGGCGATGCCAGTGTGCCAGGTGAGAGGCGGCCCTCGGCGGCGGGCGAGGGTGAAGGAGGCTATGGCGGGGCCGCGGGCAGGCGCCGGGCCTCGTCCACCGCCCGGCGCCCGAGGTGAGATAGCCAGAGTCCGGCTGGATGGGACTGTACTAATTGCCAGCATGCGCGCGGAGTGCGAGGGGTCTCTCTAGGGTTCGTCTTCTCTACCTCAGAAATAGAACCTGCACATTTGATTGTGGACTTGTAGAATTTTGGTTCTGGAGGACCTAGAACATAGCTCACAGAGGCGAAAACCTAGTTTCTCCAGCTGTGTGCTGAGCAGACTACCCGTGTGAGGATGGACGCTTGTGGATGAGGATGTATGTAATGTGCAAACCTCAGACAAAGGGCTTGTGCAGCTGGTCCAACCCACTTTCAGAATGAGATGGGACTTTTAGGTGATATTTTTTTTTTTTTTTTTAAAGTAGTATTCAGTCGGGCGTGGTGGTTCAAGCTTGTAATCCCAGTTGCTGGGGAGGCTGAGGCAAAAGGCCCGCGAATTCCAGGCCAGTCTTAAAAGTATAGAAAGACTCCATCTCAAAAAATAAAAGGAAAAAGGAGGAGAGGAGACAGAAAAGAGAAACAGGTGTTCTGGTGACAACTGAGACACCCCGGAAGGGTCTGGCTCCGCTGTGCCAACCCCTGGGTACCCTTTGACCAGTCCTTGGCCTTCCTTTTAAAATCAGAGTAGAAGCAGGTGGACTTGTGGAGACAAAAGGTGAGGTAAGATATTACTATGAAAGCCTGTTATTCTTGAATGGTGAGTGGAAAAGGACTTGTGAATAATTGTGTGGAGTTTACAGCAGAATCTAAAGAACAAGACAGAAATGGAAACGTTTAAAGCTACACTGGGAGCCTGGGATATAGCTCACAGGCTCAGTGCCTGCCCGACGATTCCTTTTTTTTTTTTTTTGCGGTACCAGGGATTGAACTCAGGACCCAGCACTTGCCAGGTAAGCGCTTTAAGTTAGATTCCTGATACCAAAAAAAAGCAACAAAAACTACATTGGATGGACACCAGAGCTCTTTATAAACCATCCAGTTTATATTCACTGTTCCCACAGTGTCATGCTGAGGGCATGTGAGGAAAAAAAAGAACAAGGCTAGCTGTCCACCCGTGTGATCTGTGGCACAGAGGCCTCAAATGGAAGACCCTATAGCAGATGGCCTTCCGTTAGCCCTTTTCTAACATTTAAGTTAGAAAAGGAAGACACTTAAAATGTTATCGTGATGTGGAAGATATGGAGATGTTGGTTGTCTTTAAGTGGGGAAAGTTAGATTGATTTTTGATGAAGAAAGCCATTTCCTTCTGAAAAGCTGCACTAGAAAACAAGTTTCCAGGCCATTCATTTTACAGAAAACATGGAAAAAATTATTGCTTTGGGGCTGGGAATTTAGAAAACCAGCAGTTAGTTTGGTAGAATCCCCATTTTACAGATGAAGATTCTGTTAAAGAGATATTTGTCTTAAAACCTGGTTGTCTTACTTTTCCTATAAAATGATCAGTCTGGTCTAATCTATTTGTGTGTGTGTGTGTGTGTGTGTGTGTGTGTGTGTGTGTGTGTGTGTGTATTTTAGTACAGGGTCTCACTACACAGATCAGACTCATAGTGATCCTCCTATTCAGTCTCCCAAGCACTAGGATCACACCACCATGCCCAGTCTCAATTGCCTTCTCAGCACAACAGGAATCGAACCGCAGCTTCTGCTCTGCTGAAGCAGGCACTTTAGTCTACTGAGCTCTCTGGCCGTCCCCTTAATATATTTCTTTTTAATTTGCAGAGAAAATTCAGGTATATGATTTCTGTAGTAACTTTAGAACTCAGTAGTAAGACAACAATGAAGAAAAAAAGACCTAACCCCTTTCCAAACAGAAGGTTTACAAATATGCAATATGAGCCCTTTGTGGTAGTACACACCTGTAATCCCAGCCTCTAGGAGGTTGAGCTATGAGGATCCCAAATTTGAGCCTAGCCTAAGCAATTTAGCAAGACTGTCTCAATTTTTTTAAAAAAGAAGGGGCCGTGAGGACTGAGATTTTAACCTAGTGTGAAGGTCCTGAGTTCAATCCCCAGTACTATAAAGAAAGACAAAAGGAAAATGGAGAAAAGAAGTCTATATTTTGTTCATTTTTGTGTTTTTGAGACATGGTTTTGCTATACAGTTCAGGTTGGCCTCAAACTTTCAGCTGATCCTCCTACCTGAGCCTCCAAATTGCTAGGATTATAGGCCTGCACCTACATGCCCAACAAGTGTGTGTGGTTTTTTGTTTTGTTTTGTTTTGTTTTTTGTATTTTAGGGAAGAATCTACAGAGTGTTCAGAGTCTCACTACTAGACTGGCCTGTTTACAGCCTCCCAAGAACTGGGTTTATAGGTGTGTGCCACCAGGCCTAGTCTCTCTCTCT
>PVKA01041452.1:0-18080 GCA_004027165.1 Ctenomys sociabilis | reverse complement strand
CTAAAACGGGTCCAGGGCGCCTCTTCTGGGCTTGACCGCACAGCAGCAAGGCAAACCCTAACCCGGGAGGCCCAGTGTCCTGACCCACAGAGGGGGCAGCTGGAAGATGACCTGTGGGATCCCTTTTGGCCCAGCCTGGCTGCCTCGCCCACCCAGGAGGAAAATGTTGCTTTCATTTCCAGATTTAACCAAATCCAAGGCGGGCCAGGCATTAGCTGGGGCAGGTGGCAGAATGAGCAGTTTGGAAAAAAAACAAACCCCAAGCCCAAACCTGGGACCGAA
Source organism: Ctenomys sociabilis (assembly GCA_004027165.1). Taxonomy (NCBI): domain Eukaryota; kingdom Metazoa; phylum Chordata; class Mammalia; order Rodentia; family Ctenomyidae; genus Ctenomys; species Ctenomys sociabilis. The sequence goes on along the minus strand of PVKA01041452.1, from coordinate 17,798 downwards.
GGCCTTCCTTTCCCCGCTCACCACTCCATCCCCAGCAGTTAGAAATGTGGAACTTGCCCCTTGGGGGAGAACCAGCTTTCTGCCTCCATAAACGTGTAAGAACAAATTTAATAAAGCCAGGGATAATATCATTCAGATGTAATGCCTTCATTCCACGTTATTATCCTTTTCCTCTTCTGTGGCAAAGCACTTGAAATGCAAGGAGTTATTGTTACAGTAACAAAAGGAAATGACCAACTGGTTGATTACTGATGAGACTGTGCTTGGGGGAAAACAGAAGAAACGAAAGGAAGGGGCCTGGGCTTCACGTTTCCTTTCTGTGTCTGTCCATTGTATTGTGAGTGGTGGAACACACCCGCGTTTTCCGGAGGAGGCACAATCGCCGTTACTGCTTTATTGTGTATCTTACTGCTTTATTGTGTATCTTTTAATTCCACTGAGCTATGGTCATGGAATCTGTGTGAGATTTTCTCAGGACACAGGTGCAGGGAGGGAGGCCCTGCCCATCATCTCTGAATGCTGTGAAATTATGCTGTCAGGATATGGTGACCAGGTGGAGGGGTGCTGCTTGTATTTTTGTCTGAAGTTCAGCTGTTTGTTGTTGTTTGTTTGGTGGAACCAGGGATTGACCAGAGTTCAGTTTTAAAACACAAATCCTAGGGCTGACCAAGTAGCTCAGTGGATTAAAGCACCTGCTTAGGCGGATGCAGAGGTCAATCCCCAGCCTGCCATGCCGGCTCCACCCCTAGGGTGCACTGAGAGAGACTGAGACTGTGTGCAGTGGTGAGCACCTGTAATCCCAGCACTTGGGAAGCTGAAAACAGGAGAGAGTCGCTGCAAGTCGGCTATGTGGAGTGAGACCCAGTAGTCCCTGTAGGCCCTGCACTAAACACAAAACAGACAAATCCCTCAGCCGCCCTCTTCTATGAGAGGCTATTCTTACAGTAGCAATAAAAATGTCCCCAAAGTAGCTCTGTGGTAGAACACATGCCTGGCAGGAGTGAAGGCCAGGGTTCAATCCTCAGCTCCCTGTAAAGATCAGCACTGGGCAGTGAAAGAACATAATCAGGCCTGTGTGACACAGGGGCAAGACATCTCCTCCACGTTCTCTGATGCGGACAGGCTTTCTGCCCCATCCTACCCAGGCTGAGATGCAGCAGACATCAGACCGGTCCAGTCTTGGTTTCCTCGGTGCCTCCCCTGCCCAGGGTGGTGTCAGCTGGGTGATCCCCAGGCAAGGACAATTCTGCTTCTTCCACAGAAAGAGTGTTTCTTTCCCGCAAGCTGTGGCGACGGACACTGGCTGAGCGTGCAAGGAGCTGCCCGCAGCTGCGCTGCTGTGCTTGCCCTGGTGTCCCACATCAGCTCAGAACATTTCCCTTTTATCATCATTTGGACTTTGGGGAAGAGCCCCGAGTAGTCACACAGGGCCAGGGCCTCGAACAGGGTGAATGAGGGCACAGCATTGTGGTGTTCCGAGCTTTCCTTTCCCCTAGGCAGTGTGTGGCAGCAGCAGGCTGTGTGGCTTGGATCACCATGGGAAGACTGCTCTGGAAAGTGCTGTGAGAAGGCTCAAGTGAGTGCGTTCAGAGCAAGGTGGTGAGTTTTGAAGGGGATCTGTGGCAATGTGCCTTATACTGTGGAACATTTTGCAATCGCCCCTTGTATTTCACGGTTACCTTTAGCCAATGTAAATGCATGAAAACTTGGCCTGACTTCACCAGTCTCTGCCTCATGCCAGGGGTCATAGCATCTTGGGCTCAGCCACTCACAGGTCTTCCCTGGGGTATTTTTTCTGAGCATGCTGTCAGAAGATGCTAACTTGGTGATGTGGTTAAAATGGATGCTTGGGAAGGTGAAGAATGAAATAGTTAGTTTAAGTAAGAAAATCTTGGGGCCAGGGAGTTGGCTCAGTGGAATAAGCACCTCCCTGCCAAGTGCAAGGGCCTGAGTTCAATCCCCAGTTCTGCCAAAAAACAAACAAACAAACAAACAAAGATTTATGGGACTAGGGAGATGGCTCAGTGGAATAAGCACTTCCCTGGCAAGCCCAAGGGCCTGACTTCAATCCCCAGTTCCGAAAAAAAAAAAATCTCTGGGTGTTTTTAGCTGAAGTCCAGAAGTAAGATAGGGTAGGCTTAGTGACCAAGGACCTGATTTCTGGCCATCTCTGCTCAGTCCCAAGACTGGATCCCTTCCAGGTTACAGGACAGCCGCCAGGGATGGAGTTCAGGACTTACTACCCCAATAGGCACCCGGGCTTTAGAGTACATGAAGTGGACGACTCGCTCCCACCCTCGTTTCACTGTCCCCCGGTCAGATCCTAAGAGCCTCATCTGAGGGGAGCCCTCCCTGTGCCCAGAGGAAAGAATGATGCCTATCTCCGGGGATAAGGCAACAAAGAGGAGGTGCCTGGGTAGACAGGCCTGGATAGCTCCCTCTCCGATGCCGATGTGCGCACTCTGTCACATCCTCCACAGTGGACCACTGTATAAGTGCCTGTCTCTGGATCTGTGTTCCCTGATGCAGAAGCTTCCTGGCCTGTGTTGACTAAATTGCCAGGCATGCCAGTGCACACTGGAGCACCGGGGTTCCCAGAGTCCCTAGGGAGAGGGAGGCTGGGGCCCGCTTTCCCCAATCATCCAGGCAGGGGTCTGTGGGTCCTCTAGGCCAGCCTAAGCTGCCTGGTGGCGGGAGTGATATGTGCCACCGCATTTGTGACCAGATTGCTCCCATTCCCCATTGTCCTGACTTCCGTACCTGATTACCAAGCCTCGGGGACCCTAGAGATGCTACATCCAGGCCCTTTCTGGGCAAGACTTGGGGACAATGGAGCCCTCACACACACCAGGAGGGAGGGGACAGTGGCCACCGGACAGGGCCCTCAGGAACCTCAGGGCCTCTCCACCTCAGCTGCTGATGGAAACAGATGGAAGGGCAAGGGCAGAAGTGAGGGGACCTGGGCTGCCCCAGGCCCCTGGAAGTGGGGACAGGTGGTGGTACTGTGTGACACTGTGACGATTTCAAGAAGGAGCCATCAGGCCAGTGGTGGACCATGCATGAGTGCGACACAGTTTGGACTAGGCCTGTGGGAGAACGGGGCGTAAACACCACGTGGAATGGTCACTCACTGCGCTGCAGGAGTGACCCCGGACTGTAGACAGAGGACAGGAGGCCAAGCTAGTGAGTACAGTTGGGGTGCAGGGGACCGAGGAATGGCTGGGGGGAGAGGAAGGGCTGGGGGGATAGGGGCTGGGCGGAAGGAGGCAGACCCGGCCCTCTGGAGCGAAGGTGGGAGACGCCCCTCCCTCTACCCCAGCTGCTCCGACTCCCAAGCAGGCCCCCTGGCGGCCGGTGCAAAACGGGCGCCTCCGGGAGAGCTGGCCCGGCCTGCGTCCTGGAGGCCTCCAGGAAGCTCCTCGTCCCGGCCTGGCACGGGCGCCTGTGGCTTTGCCAGGACCCTGTTCCTGTCGGTTCCACGCACCACACGGCCCTACGCGCTCGCTCTAGGGCGCTTGCTGGCGCGGTGCCCCCCCGCGGATGGAGATGTCACCCTGTCCCGGCTCACTTGGCACAGCCCCGAAGATGGGCGAACGTGTCGCGCAAAAGGAGAGCATTACGGGCCGCGTGGGAGGGTACCCGAACCCGGCAGGCTAGCTCCGCGCCCTCGGCCATCGAGTGGCGCCAGGTGTCTCGGGGCGGGGTCAGGTGTTCGGGGAGGGGCCGGGTGAGCTCGGGGCGAGGCCAGGTGGTCGGGGCGGGGCCAGGTGGTCGGGGGCGGGGCCAGGCGAGCGCGGGCCTCAGTACCCGGTGCGGAGCAACTCCTGGGTGAGTCGCGGTGCGTGGATGGGCAGGATGGGATCCGCGCGCCCTGCAGGGCTAGCTGCCCGGTTGGGACACCCGCCGGCCCCTAGCTTGTCCCCTCGTCCCCTCCCTTTTCCTGTACCCCTCCCTCGCCTCTTCCCTCCCGCGGTGCTCTGTGCTGGGCTGATCTGCCCAAACTCTTGGGTCCAGGTCCCTTGCCCGGGGCGCAAGGCTCGCGCGGGTCGGAGCGCGCCCGGGGCCTCGGCTCCAGTCCTAGAGGCCGGCGGCTTCTTCCCGCCGCACTGATGGGGGAAACTGAGGCAGAGCAGGTGTTGCGCCGCTGCTCAGGGGGGCCTAGACACTCCCGCTCCCTCAGGGTCCAGAGTCAAGGCCGAGCCAAAGACGTCACTCTCCGAAACCTGCGCCGGCTGCTTTCGCTTTTCTCAAACCTGTGCATGGGGGGAGGGGCGGAATTCCTGAGTTCTCGGGTAGCCCGCGGGGACGGGGCGGGGAAGGAGCTACCCTTCTAATGGCTGCGCTTGGACTTTTTCTCCTCTGGCGCGTAGGTCTCTCCTTCCGCCCGTGAAAAGCAGGGTGACGTTTGTCCAGGTGAGGACGGAAATAAAGTCTTGGGTTGACCTCCTTCGGATGTTCGGGATATGTCCTGAGTTCCTTGTTTGTGCTTTCTGTGAAAAGCTAGTTCGTGGTCACCCCCCTTGTCTGGCCCCTGTCCTTTTGTGCAGTTTTCTGGACCCTGCGTGGGAGAACCCAGGGACTTTCAGGAGGCGAGGAAGGGGGCTTCCTGGAGGAGGTGCTAGAAGGTGGGCGGGAGGCCAGGACGGAAGGGTGTGGCTCTCGATGGCTAGAGATGGCTCCCAAGTGCAGGTGCAGGTGGAAGTGCCCCTGCGTTCGTGACAGATGCGGTGTGTGACAATATGGGCAGAGAAGATCCTAAAGTTATTGGAATGTGCCCAGCGAGACTGTAAAGTCTGGGGACTTCCCAGCCCGCGGCATTTCCTAGGCTATGCCCAGCTAGCCTTGAGCTCTGTGAACCACGAGGTTAAAGGGGACAGGAGTAGGTCGAAGGTCGGTCATCTGGAGGTACCTGACATCAGCCTTCAAGCCATTAGCCTCTCATCCCATTCCCTGCTCCCCTCACTGATGGGGAAACTGAGGCACGGGGTAGCCCTAGGGTAGGAAAGTCGAAGAAATGCAGAGTGGGTGTTGCCAAGCAGGTCATGTGATCTTCTTAGGCAATGGCTTCTGCCCTGTAAAAGGATCTGCTGGCCATCCTTCCACCCTGGGGTGGCACTGTCCTTAGAGACCACCAAGCCCTACCCAACACCGATTGCCCCTTCTGTCATCACCTCTGACTCCTGAGCAGGGACTGTCACCATCCACTTTTACAGATGAGGAAGCTGAGGCATGAGGTATCAACAGCCAGCTGTCTGTAGTCACAGTGTCCACCACTCTGCACCCCAGGTCAGCTGGCTGTTTGATATTTCAAGAATTTTAAATTCTCCTAAGGACAGAAAACAGATTATCCATTTCTTTCTAGATAAATTAACTTCTCCTTCCAATTCTTTGATTCTTTGTCTCTTCCAATTCTTTATCTCTTGGTGCCCAATTTTCTGGTTCCCTGAAGCCAGAAGGCCTAGCTGAGTAACTCCCAACTCCTCTATTTATTTCCTTCCTCACTAATGGGCACTGTTATCCACAGCTTGCCCTGGAGCCCTGCAGAATGAAGTCAGGGCTCAGCAGAGTGCCTGGGCCTACAGCCTAGGCCCTGCCTGCTATTAGTGCGACTGAGTTGGTGGTTGTTTGGCCTCCTCAGATCGCTGCAGGGATGTGATGCCCGAGGCAGAGAGGCCTCTGCACTAGGGCCCAGACCTGTCCTTCCTCAGGGCAGAGAGCTGGTGGGTAGTGGAGCAAGACGCCCTTGGGAGGAACTGGTTGGGTCAGTGAAAGTTCCAGAAACTCCCTGAAGGGACTGGATGGTCCCCTCCTCCCCAACCTAGACATTCATCAGAGAAGCTGGAGGGGACAGAGGAAGGGGCACTGTCTGGGTTGTAGGTCTGTGGGGTTTGGCACTGCAGGAGGCTGAAATCCTGGGGTTCTGGAGGGCTCACAGGTGTCTCTTCCACATAGGGCTGGGGGATGGTGCTCTCACTACATCCTGCACTTGCTTTATAGATGGATTTTTTTTTTTTTGGCTGGCTCATGATGCCTTAAGGGCAGGTTTGGTAAAGCATGGGGATAGGCTTGAACCACAGCATCCTGAGCCTGACAGCTCTTCTTAGGCAGGCACTTAAACAAGTGAGCTAATGGGCCAACCCCACTTTTTTTTTTTTTTAAGTTTGGAGACTTTCAGATACTTGCAGGGAAGCAGGACACACAGCGAGCCCGGCAGCCTCCCCCAGCCTGGGGGCACTCCATCCTCACCCCTTCCTGGCTCTCTGGGCATTTTAGAGCTGTTCTCAGACCTCAGACTCCCCACGTATTGCAGTGCAAATCCCTGTTGGTTTTGATTTTTAATTATTTTCCCCAGGCTTGTTAAAGTGTAATGGGAAATTAGAAATGGTACCTGTTCAGCACACATGCGATGTTCTGATACAGGAAGGCATGGCAAAGTAGGTGCATCAAGCCTGACACAGGGCTGTCTCTCTCTTTCTCCCCCCAGCCCCCAAGACGGGTTCTCATTCTGGAGCTGTACGTGGGAGTGCGTAGGGATTTCAGTGTGATGTTGCCAGGGCTGGATTAAGCCCTGGTCATGTCTCAGGCATGGAAGGACAGGGCTCACGCCCATTTCCTGGATGTGTACCTGGGATGTACGGGGATGGCTCACAGAGGGTCTCAGTGCAGATCCGCATCCTGAGAGGCACCTGGTGGCCTGGACTGCCTGTGGGGCCTGTGGCACTTTCCAGGGAGAGGTAGTCTTCATTAGCTTGGCCCAGATGTAGCAGATCTTTCTGTAAAGAAAGATCACAGTGGAATTCATCTTGCCCCATGGATGCTCCTTCAGTTCCCAAAGAGACCAGGTTTGCATTCAGCCTGAACTGGGAACTGGAGCTCAGTCAAGGGTGAGGATGAGAGCTACCTTGGTTGGGTCCACAGGTTTCAGGCAGAAAAGGCAGCAGCAGGTGCAACGGCCCTGGGGCAGGCACAGAGGCTGTGTCAAGGGGAAGAGGGACTAGGACAAGGTTCCTGGAGTGTAACAGCACCGGGCTCAACCAGACTTCAGGGCTTGAGTTTTGTCCCAAGAATGATACGGAGTCTAGATGTGGAGAGGGTTGACATGATGGTGGGGTGTAGGGATAAGGCGGGACCTGGGCCTGAGAGCAGGGCTTGGGGCTGGAAACAGACCTTGGGTAGGAGAAGGGGGCTGAGGTTCCCCCCAGACAGCTCTGAGTACAGCTGGTGGAAACTGAGGTAGAGATCAGGGCAGAAGAAGGCTGGGCAGGGCAGTTGGTAGGAGTGGGATAAAGCTAGGCCAGGCCTTGTGCGCTCAGCAGCTCCAGCAGCCCCTTCTGGGACAGGCTGGAGAGGGTTTGGAGGTGGATACGGCCTGCTCAAGGCTCACAGAGGCCCTGGCCTCACTGTGGGCTGCTGGCTCCTCAGAGAGGCTGTACATTAGCTTCAGCCATCCAGGCCGCCTGCGTGCACAGCTGCATGGTGAGCTCCCCCCAGGGGTGCCCGGAGAGCAGGGTCTTTCTTTCCAGAAGCACCTGGAAAACTTCCTGGTGCCTCGCGGGCCAGAATGAACCTATTTCAGTGGCTGGGGAAATTGCCAAGTGCCAATTGGCTAGGGCTTGTGTCCCCCGACATACCCTTGAGAGGAGTGATAGGATCTTTCTGACCCTATCAGGCCAGCCTTGGAGCAGTGTGTGCAAGTGCATTTGTGCGTGTGTGTGTGTGTGTGTGTGTGTGTGTGTGTGTGCGCGCGCGCGTGCACGCACGCAGTGCCTTGCAGGTGGAGGTGCCCACTGAAGCAAGTGCTGGGGATGAGGATACTGGAGGAACTGGGCTGGTCTTCATGCACCTCAGGGCTGGGCCGAAGCCCCAAGTTGTAATGTAGGTCCCTATGATAGCCACAGCAGAGCCAGTGGCTCTGGTAGCTCTGCCTTTTCGGAGTGCCTGGCCCTGGGATCTGCGACGAGCTCATGCAGTGGCCCCAGGCAGCATCGTGGCCCCTTTGGCCATCCTACCCAGGGATTGTGTCCACCATGGGTCTCCCATCCCACACCCGGCCCAGCTGAGTTCACGCGCTGTCCCCCAGTGCAAATGCGGGGTGGACAGTGCATGTGTAAATGTGTGGCATCACTGAGGCGAAAGCGTGAAAACCACTAGTTGTGTGGCCTGCCCAGGACCCTACCATCTGAGCTGGGGAAACCCTGTAACTTCCCAGGGGTCCTATGGAAGCCCCTTTTGCCTAGCCCTCAGAGGGTCAGGCCAGGGTGACATGCCACCTTCCCACAGGGCGCAGGTGCCGCCGACATCCCCCGCCCTTGGCCTGTGGGCCCCGCACGTCGGATCCGCTGTGCTCTGTTCGCTGCTAGTCTCCCCGAGGTAAGGAGGTGTTAATTTGTAGCTTCAGCATTAAGATAATTGCTGCAAGGGTCTATTTGTGTAATGTGCAAATATATTTTTACAGCAACAAACCATTTTGCTATGAATTATAAATAGAGTAGTTGGGTGATTCGAAACCTGTTTTGTGTAACGTGCATGGTACAGGCTCTGACGCACAGCTCTGACAGAGGCCTGTGGTCAGCCCCACCACGTGGGTCCCCAGATGCTAGGCCCTGTGCCAGGTGTTGCAGGGAGAGGGGGAAACAGGTGGCCACGAGAGCCTGAGCCAGTGCAGGCAGTGTGAGGTGGGGAGGTGAGGCAGGCTGGGGGTGGTAGAGCTTCTTCTGCTCAGAGAAGGCCTCTTTTGCAGGGCGTGGTTATTGTCACTGAGCATCCTGGGGCAAGGGTCCGGCTGTGTGGGCCCTGTACTGGGCTCTCAGGCTCTGTGCGAGCCCATCTCACCCTGTGCTCCGTCCTCATGAAACCTTCAGTTGCTGGGGACTGGAGGAAACCTTAGCCTGAGGGTGGTAAGATAAGAGTCCGCTCCTCCCTGGCTGAGAGTGGCTCGAATCGGACCTCGGCTGCCAGGAGCGTGAGGCACAGCGTAGAAAGGGTGACTCCTAGGCAGAGGTTGGGAGGGTGCAGAGTGGGCCCCCAGCTGGGGACTGTGGGGCAATTTTTTTAAATATACATTTGGTTGTTGGGCTGTCTGTGGCTCAGTGGCAGAGCAAGGTCCTGGGCCCCTGTGCCAGCACCACAAATGTATAAGGGGTGATCAGAATGTCTGGTGAAAGTTAGAAAACGGGAAAAGGCCTGCGGCGTGGACCCAGCCTCAGAGTCCTCCCCAGTACACCTGCCCCGACATTCTTGCAGCTTTCTGAAGTGGTTCTGGAAGTGCTGTCTCCTGAGGGGCTGTATGAGGTGTGATCTAAGCCAGTGGGTGCTCTGCCCAGAGCCCACCAACGCAGGCGGCCTGGAAACGGGCCGTTGTGTCCTCACCCATCTTGTTCACCAGGTCTGCTGCCCTGCAGATTCTGATTGTCCCCCAAATCAAAGTCACCGTGGAAGGAAAATGTTTTAAATGGAGTCGGGACATTGAGGCAGCCTCAAAAGAGCTGGTGCTGGGTGCCCTTCAGGCCACACCAGGCTTTCTGTTAATGCGGCGATTGGAGGTGTCCCTGGGTAGCTTCAGATTGCTGCTGTTCCCAGGAAACCAGCCCCATTATGGAGTTGGGGCCTTCCTGGTGCCTTCACTGATAGGATGAGGCCTTGCACGGTCCTCAGAGTCGCCTCATTAATGCTGATCTCAGCCACGGACACCTCCACTGCGATACAAACACCGATGTTTACCAAGCACCTGGACATCTGTCCTCCAGCCGGGCTGAGTCAGGAAAGGGTCAGTCACAGGCCTTACCCCGTTGCAGCCCTGCCTGTGGGGCCCTGGAGGGGCTGGATGTAGGCCCCCACAAGCTCTGTGGCTCGGGCTTCCCCACTGTGGGCCCCAGGGAGGGAGTCAAAGGGCTGATCCAAGCTCACAGCCCTGCTGTGCTCCTCACAGAGGACATCTTGGGGCGTCTCCAGCACACCCCTTCCACCCAGTGCCGAGGCAGGGCCTGAGCGCTGTGTGGCACATTTATGCTGAGTGTGCAAACTTCAAAACAAAGAGCCCAGTGTCTGCTTTCTGAGATAAACGATCGAGGCCAGAGGTTTTGAGTTTGAGAAGGAAAAAGAAGTTGCTGTCCTGCTATTTGGCTACAGCAGAAGCGGGAGCCTTCCAGCCTCAGAGGTCACGGCTCCCTGGCCCTGCAGCTGGTGTGTGTTGTCCCAGGGGCCCCGGCAGGCTCTCGGGCCAGGCTCCTGGGCATTTTTGTTTTCAGGGAGCAGGGTGACTGTACAGTGGGGGCTGTCAGGGTGGTTCACTCTGGTGGGGGGCAAGGAGGCCATCTGGGTGGCACCTGCGACTTGGGGAGACAGACTGTGCCCTCTTGGGACCCCGTACCCAGAACTTTGTTTTCATGCTGTTCAGTGGCCTGTGGCAGATCTGCCCTTGGCTAAGGCCACAGCAGGGCTCTGGGAAACACTGGGGGTGTAGGCTCAATGTGGTGGAGCCCAAGGCTTTTCTGAAAAGGGGTGAGTCCTCCACCCGCCCTGGGGCTTACTCCCCCCCCCCAAGAGATGATGCTGGGGATTAACCACAGGGCCTTTGCACCGAGCAGCATCCCCAGCGCCTTCCTGAGTTTTTTACTTTGAGACAGGGTCTCACTAAGTCACTGAGCTGCCCACGGTGGGCACAAACTTTCTATGCCCCTGCCTCAGCCTCCCAGAATACTGAGATGACAGGCGTGCACCACCACACCTGGTTTGTTCTGGAGTTTAAGTGGGCCAACAGGTGGCGTGAGCTCCCCGCCCCGGGGCAGAGACAGACCCTGTGCCTGGCTTCCAGGGCTTGCTGGGTGGCTGAGGACTGGTGACGGAGGACACAAAGTTCCCAGCTCACTTCTGTGCCCTGCACCTTTCTAGCCAGCTGCCTGGCTGCAGGGCCAGGTCCCCCTCCAGAGGTGGCCTGATGCGGCCCAGGTGGGACATTGGGGCTCCAGGGGCTCAACCGAATCTGGGGTTTGCGCCCAAGCTTTGTGGCCTCCATTGCCTCAAGAGCTGTATCCTCCAGGATGGGGTAATAAGGGTGCCACCCTGGGAAGCTGGGGGGCAGCTGGGCTGAGTCTTCAGATGAAGTATGTGGGTCTTTGGAGGGACTGATGGGGAGTTAGTTGTTAGACCAAAGGTGGTCAAAAACGATGCAGGACAGAGGTTGGGACACAGGCCTCTGTCTCTGTGTGTGCATGTGTGCGTGTGCATGCGTGTGTGCATGCATGTGCGTGTGTGCGTGCATGCGTGTATGTGTGCGTGTGTGTGTGTGTGTGTGTGTGTGTGTGCACGTGCACTCCTCGCCCCATCCCTGGCTTCCCTAGGCCTCTGCTCCACCATCTTCCCTCTCCTGCTGGGCCCCTCCTGGCCTTCTGCCCACGCAGCCCTGGGACTTGGCAGTCAGTTGTGGAGTAGCAGGGAAGACTCCTGCTCTGTCTCCTGGCCCAGAGGGGTCAAAGCCCCGGGCTGAGATCCTCAGTGGCCCAAAGAGGCGTCCAGCCCAGCCCAGCATATGGCTGAGGGCTTCAGGAAACTGTTGCCATGGATCCCGTAGCCCTCGGTATTCCCCTTTAAGGACACTGTGGATTGGAAGGAGATTTCAGCGAGTGCACCAGAGGATGCAGCGGAGGGGGGTTGGGGGGGTGGGACTTTTAGAAGCCAAAGACCAAGTGTAAGCTGTCCTGCACTGGGGTACAGGAGATGGAGCTGGGAGTGACTCGGGTGGCCCGGACCCACTGTGGGACCTTGGCAGGTGTCCATACTGCTCTCGCCCTTGTTTGTTCTCTGGTATCACCAGGCACCTGAAGCCAGGAGGGGTTGCCTCTTGCCCACCTGATTCCTCCACAGCTTGTGTGGAAGTTGTTCAGGCAATGGGAACCTTTCAGAAACATTACTGTCTGGCCTAGGAGTGCACACCTGTAATCCCAACCCCCTGGAAGGCTGAGGCAGGAGGATCGAAAATTGGGGCCCAGTTGGGAGAATTCAGTGACATAGAGAGACCCTGCCTCAAAATAAAATAAATAAAATGAAGAAGTTTGGGAATAGAGCTAAATGCAAAAGCCTTGATTCCATCTCTAGCACTCCCTCACCCAGAGAAAGAAAGAAACCTGAGTAAGGTCACACCCGAAACTCCTTTGCTTTTCTTTTGGGGCATCTCACTACGCAGTTTGGGCTGGCCTTGAGCTCGCTTTTGAAGCCCTCAGGCTGGTCTCGATCTCTCAACAATCCTCCTGCTTCAGCCTCCAAGTGCTGGGATTACAGTCATGTGCCACCACACCTTCGAGATCCTGAACAGGAAGGAGACACCCCCCCAACACCATTCATCATAGCGAGAAGCCAGCAGTGACTTCCTACTGTCCCCAGCTGCCCAGGCCACCTGTACAGGTGCTCCTTGTCTAGAAATGTCAGGAACAAGACCCACCCTGAGGAGCCCAGGACCCGATGTCACCAGCTCCAGAGGCACAGCTGGCTCTCTCCTGTCTCCGTCTCACCCAACACACAGTCTCTCCTTCTCAGGCTCCCCTTGGGATCTTGCCTGTGAACTAGAAGTTGGCTCCAGAGGCTGAATCAGACTCGGGTTAAACCTCAGGCAAAAATTCTTCATCAGGGGCTGGGGAGATAGCTCAGCAGCATAAGCACCTGCCTGGCAAATGCAGGTCCCTGAGTTCAATCCTCAGCACCAAAAATAGAGAAAAAAAATTCTTCATCAGTGGTTGGCTGAGCACACTGGAAAGGACTTCAGGTTACCCCGCGGTCACAGGAGGAGCTTGCCGGCTGACTGACTGACGTGGTCATCTCCGGATCTTCCGTCCCTGAGGGGGCACAGCTGCTTTCAGTCACTGCCTGCCTGGTGACTGGCACTGGCCCACGGTCTCTGCCTGAAACACCTCAGAAAACCTTGAGGAGCTGTGTGCACGGCTCTGGATCTTGCCTTCTGGTGCCTGCTTGGTTCTGTCCATGTTGTCCCTGTGATTGTCGCTTTATGGTAGGTTTGGACTCAGAAAGCCGTTCAGCTTTCTTCTTTTCCAAAATTACCTTTGCTTTGCCAGGTCCCTTTTAGATCCAATATAAATGTTGGACTCAGTTGGGTCTCCAGAACTTCTGTGAGGGGGCCTGTGGAGGTTTTCTTTGGGACTGCATTTGATTCCATAGAGTGGTTCAAGGAGAGCTAACATGTTTAAAGTGCTGTCGTTCTCCAGGTGTGGCAGCGCACACCTGTAATTCCAGCACTGGGGAGGCTGAGGTAGGAGGGTTGCCACAAGTTCAAGGCCAGCCGGGCTATATGGTTAGTACAGAAGCAGCCTGAACTATGCAGTGAGATCTGTCTGAAACAAACAAAAATAAAGTGCTGGTGTCTCTCAACCCATGAGCATGCCGTATCTCACCAAGTCCAGCCCCTTAAGTCTTGGTCAGCGGTGTCTCGTCCTTTGCTGTGTTGGGATTTGGCGGCTCTCGAATTTCACCCGTGAGTATGTGCTAATTTTGATGTTATTGTTCATGGATGTTAAATTTCTAGTGGCCAGTGTGTTCACTGTTTGCATTTAGGGTACAGTTGGTTTTATCTACTTACTTATTTCTGGAAGCACTGACATCGAACCCAGGGCCTTTGCCCTGAGCTATAGCCCAGACTTTTTCTCATTTTTAATGTTGAGACAGGGTCTCGCCAGGTTACTAAATTGCGAAGGCTGGGGCTGGGGAGACAGCTCAGTAGAATAAGCACTTCCCTGCAAGCACAAGGGCCTGAGTTCAATCCCCGGTTCAGCCAATAAATAAATAAATAAAATAAATTCCCAAGGCTGGGCTGGAACTTTCAACCTTCCTGCCTCAGCTGCTCAGAGTACTGGGATTACAGGTGTGCACCACCATGCTCAACTAAAATACAACTGACTTTTATGCATTGGCTTTTTTCCATTTATTTTTATTTGTTTATTTTTTATTTTTGGCAGAACTGGGGATTGAACTCAGGCCCTTGCGCTTGCTAGGCAAGCACTTATTCTACTGAACCATCTCCCCAGCCCCTGGAATAGTTTCTTTATTGTTATTTCTTAATAGTTTGAAGGAGAGTATTTTAAAACAGAAATTCTAAGAAGTGGTGGTCTCTTGGGGCAGGACACACATGCAAAGGTGTGCTCACGGCAGCCCTGTCACTCAGTGCCAACAAGCCGAGGAAGTTGGCCTGCATCTAAAGCTCAGCGTGGTGGTCTGGGTCCAGCTGCAGGAGGGCCTGGTGAAAGAAAGGCGCTTGCATCATGAAATGGGGAGGAGGAGAGAACGAAGAAGAGCCGGGGGGGGGCCAGGGCCCAGGGCCACACAGTGTCCCCAGGGTCACAGACCCCAGGACCTAGCCCGACACCAAGGTGTCCCTTTCATCCTGGAAGGACGTCAGGGGCCAGGGTTGAATCAGGTGTCAAGGCTTGGTTTCCTGTGCCCCAGAGAGATGCCAGGGCGGCAGAAACATGGAGCTCAGTGGGCAGTGCTTAACTGTGTGTATGGTGTTGCCACTACAAGGCCAAACAGGAGGTTTCTGGATTTTGTCTGGGATCCTTGACTGTGTCCCCAAGGGCTCCTCTAACAAACGTGCGTAAATGCAGAGTGCAGCTGGCAAGAGGACGGTGTCCAAACTGAGGCATGGGTACCTGGGGCTTGTACAAAGCTGGCCAGATACTGAAGACGGAGCAGGCTGGGGAACCCCACTCCAGACCAGCCTCATGGCCTGGCTTGGGCTGCCAGCTTCTTTCACGTGCTGGGCCTCAGTTTTCTCATCTTTAAAATGGGGGTAGCTGTGGCTCAAGGTTGGGGAGGATGAAACATGAGACCACACACATTGTCTAGCCCCAGGTGGGCAGCCCATTCCTCAGGAGCCTCCAGTCTGCCTCTTTGAGTCTGCCAGGCGTGGACCTGGGCCTGGTGCTGAGTTCAGGGTGGGGACATGCTGCACATTGAAGCAGGCTCAGCACTGACCCACAGTGAGGGCATGTGACCTGCTAGTGACCTCCGAGCACAGGGCATGGAGCTGTAGGGGGGCCACAGGCAGACAGCTCGCTGCCTGGTGGGGGAAGACCTTGTCCTTCAACATCGCTATCATTACTGTTGCTGTTCAGAGACCAGCTGTGGCCCCAAGGGAGATCCCGGGGCACAGGCAGCAGGGAAGGCAGTGGGCCTGCGGGGGAAGGATCCTGCTGTCGGTGGTGCAGAGTGCAGCAGCCTGGGCAGGAGGATGGCAGCGTCCTCGCGGAGTGAGATAGCTCCTCTCTGTCCCTACCCAGTGGACCAAGAGCCAGGGCTGTTTTCGGACAGGGGAAGTCAGTTAAGCCTCTGATGTGTAAAACTAGATTCCCTGTAGAAAACACTTTCAATAACTTCTCTACACTGCAGTAATTTTCTTAAGCGTTCACTCAGTGTCTTTGAGTAGAGCCTGCCAACTCAGTATGTACAGAGTGTTTTCACAGCAAAAGTCCCATTTATGGGAGAGGTCCCCTCTACCACCTGTCTTAGCTTAGGCCAAAAAAGGGATTCGTTGGAGGGGTGGGGTCTGGGGGTGGGGTCTGGGTGTACAGTCCTGGGGGCCTGGTGTTTGTCATTGCTCAGCCCTGTCTTCCACCCTGACATCTTGTTCCCTTTCTAAATTTTTTTTTTTCAATTTCAAACTGAGATCCCTCTAAGTTATGGGGTTGCCCAGGCTGGCCTCCAACTTGATCTTCCTGCCTCAGCCTCTCAGAATGCTGAGATTACACACACCTGGCAACCCAGCACCCGAACCCTTCTCCAGGGGCTCAGATCCACTGGGTCTCTCAGGTGGGGAACCCCCATGCTGTGCCCAGGACATACTGCAGAATGAAAGGGGAGCTCCCCATTTGTCCAGCTGCCTTTCCCCTGGCCCCTGCTGCCCGCTGTGCCTGTGACCCCATTTTTTTCCATTGTTGTTGCACACTCCTGACCCAGGGCCCCACACATCCCTGTGGGGCCCACATAGCATGCCTACTTCCACGCTGTCACTCCCCAGCCAGACTCCAGATTCACAGGTGTCCACTGAGGGGCCCACAGAGGCTGTCTGGAAGTAGGAAGGACCCCACTGTCCCGCTTGTGTCCAGGCACCTCCACTCCTGCCCCATTGCTGGGGGCCCTCACCTGGCTTTGGGCCCTGTCTGTCAGGGGAACCAAGTCATAGCTTTTCTGTCTGCCATTTTGTTCAGCACAGCTGCGTTGCCTCCCTGGGATGGAGCTGCAGCTGGCATGTGGCCTCCTTCTGGCTGGCAGTGCCACCCAAGGTGTGCCTGACAGGGGACTGCAGTGGTGCCCTGCTTTGCATGCCCAGTGCCACCATGGTGCATGAGTGACCATGTGTGTGTAAGAGCGGGACCACCGAAAGCCGCCCGTGGAGGTGAACAGCTGTAATCCCAGCACTCGGGAGGCTGAGGGGGGATGATCACAAGTTGAAGGCCAGCAAGTAGTGAGTTCAAACCCAGCTTGGAGACTTAGAAGAGAGAAGCTGTCTCAAAAAAAAAAAAAAGGCAGAGGGACAGATTTCTGAGTCTTGCTATACAAGCTCTTTTAAAGTTAAGATTTCAGTGTTTAAACACTGGCAGCTTATGTGTGTTCTGCAGAAGAGAACTTAGAACTCGGGGAGCTCTTGGAGGGTACCCCTGGGCTGGAAGTGCTTCTCCCTCGAGACCTCAGGAAGGCCCCTCATGCCAGGTCCCAAGCTGGTGGCCGTCTCAGGACAACCCAACGAGGCCGCCCTTCAGTCAGGAGAGCACATCAGGGCTGGGCCTTGAGGACCAGGCTTGCAGGTACTGCTGCGTGGTGTGGTGTGTGCTTGCTCTATTGTCCATCCATCTTATCTATCTGAAACGAGATCTATCTATCTGAAACGAGATCTGTCTATGTACGTCGGGCTAGCCATGAGCTCACAATGTGGCCCGGGCTGGCCTCAAATTTGTGGCAACCCTCCTGCCTCAGCCTCTTGAGTCCTGGGCTTACAGGCCAGCTGCCAGGCTCCCGGTCGTTTCGATGATCTGATCACATGGCCCCAAACTACGCTCAAGGAGGTCCCCTTGTCGGCCTTCCCCAGCTCCTGTCCCCACCCACCACCTGAGGGGGTGGTTTATCTTCCCGGAAAATCCCCAGGGCAACAGTGTGTGTGCATGTACGTGTGTGTAATGGTGTGTAGGTTGTGTGTGTGTCTTGTGTGTACTCTGGAGTTGCTAAAGGCCTCGGTGAGTCACACCCACACTTACTGCTTGCATTACTTCACCCAGAAGATGGTACCTGTGTGACTCCCTGTGACAGGCAGAGAGACTGAGGCTCTGAGGGACAGGGAAGGTGAGGGTGATGTGGGCATGTGCCTTACTTGGGGTGCACAGCAAGCTGCAGCTCAGGGTGGCCCTGCTGGCATCTGGGCGGTCACACGGGTGCAGCGGGCTCAGGGCTGGGCCAGGGGCTTCGTCTCCCGCAGTACAGACCACCCCAGTCCCCATCTGGGTTCAGCACCTGGTGGTTGTGTAGCAGTGGGGTCCCCGTTGGGGCGTTCTTGGCCCTGATGCTGGGCCCAGCAGTCGGCCTTGCTCTTTCTCTTTTCAGTTGTGCTGCAGCAGTTTTTCTTTTCTTTTAATTTTGGTGAAATCCACATGACATGAAATTCTTCCCTTCTTTCTTTCTTACATGACATGAAATTCTTTTTCTTTCTTTCTTCCTTCCTTTTCTTTCTTTCCTTCCTTCCTGCCTTCCTTCCTTCTTTCCTTCCTTCCTGCCTTCCTTCTTTCCTTCCTTCCTTCTTTCCTTCC
>PVKA01041451.1:0-18077 GCA_004027165.1 Ctenomys sociabilis | reverse complement strand
TTTTTTTTTTTTTTTTTTTTTTTTTTTTTTTTTTTTTTTTTTTTTTTTTTTTTTTTTTTTTTTTTTTTTTTTTTTTTTTTTTTTTTTTTTTTTTTTTTTTTTTTTTTTTTTTTTTTTTTTTTTTTTTTTTTTTGTCTTTTTTGAGACAGGGTCTCACTATGCAGTTCAGGCTGGCCTTAAGCTCACTTTGTAGCTCAGGATGGTCTCGAACTCACAACAATCCTCCTGCCTCAGCCTCCCGAATGCTGGGATTACAGACATGCGCCACTATGCCCGGCCTATTTTGTCTTTTTGTTGCAGGGTTTTGCTATGCAGTTCAGGCTGGCCTCAGGCTCTCAGTGATTCTCCTGCATCAGCCTTCCAAAAGCTGCGAGTACAGGTGTGTGCCACCATGCCTGGCTCATTTCCTACTATTTCTAGAATATATATCTTACACATTTTTACTTACAAGATCTATATTTATATTTTCATACTATCTTAAAATCATTTTTCAAATTTTATTTTCTATTTATTTTAAGATATATTTGAGCAAAATTGGGTTTTAACTACAGCCTTTGTAACCAGTTTCTTGTTTAACCTTAATTTCAGTAGTCGCTCATTTTTTGGTTTTTAGTGTATATAAACATATCATATGGAAATGATCTGACCTTCAGTACTTATATGTAATAACGGTGTTGTGAGTCCCATTTTATTGTCCCATTATAGTTTGTATAGTTGAAAGGGAACGGTTATGGTGAACATCCCTGCCTCACTCCTCCTCTCAAGGTTATGTCCTCAATGTTAAACTCTTTATGTTGAACTACTCTATATATCTGAAAAATATCATTAGTTATGATTTATTATTTTTTCCCAGGTATTGCTGAATTTCATGAACTACGGTTCAACTTGCTAATATTCCGCTAATGAAAAAATGTCTGAAATGTATATTTTTCCTGAAGGCCTGATGACTGCATAAATGAGTTATATTAAAGATATTAACTTCAGGGCTGGCCAGATAGCTCAGCGTATTAGAGCACCTGCTTAAGAAGACGCAGGGATCTTCACTCAATCCCTCGTGTGCCGCCCATCCCGTCCTTGGGATGTGTTGAGACGGCGAGTAAGACTCGATGTGGTGACGCACGCCTGTAATCCCAGTGCTTGGAAGGCTGAAAACAGAAAAATCACTACGAGTCCGATCTGTGTAGTGAGACCCAATAGACCTTTTACTAAATATATAAATAACAACAATAATAACTGATAAATATAATAACTTCTTTCTTTGTAAGAATTTATGTAATATTTGGTATTATTACTTATATGTTTGTTTTAAATTTTATGTGCTACCACCTGGGCTTGTATACATCTTCCTGAAAGGACATGTCTTTGTTATTCTCTGCGTTGTAGACATTTTATGTCTTTATTAGGTAAAAAACTGAAATAATTTCAAATTTCTGTGGCAATTGTGATAAGATGTATTTTTTCAAAGAGTTTCTTTTATCTAAACTTTTAAATGTATTACATAAAGTTTTGCATTTAGTGAATACTTAATAGTTATAGAAACTATAGCAATAGTTTTCATTCCTGATATTGTTTTATGTGTGTCTTTTTTTTTTTTTCCTTTGGTAATAAGTCTGTTTGGGTTTTAGTAATTTTTATTATCACTTTTCAGGAGTTAATTTTTTTCTTTTTTTATGTGTTTAGTACAAGGTCTACAGGGTTTTACTATGCAGGTCAGACTCGTAGCGCTCCTCCTGTTTTCAGCCTCTCAAGTGCTGGGATTACAGGCCTGTGCTACCATGCCCAGTTTCAGTCACCATCTCAGCACATCTGGGGGAGAGGGCCCAGCGTGGCATTCAGGGATCAAACCCTGGCCTCTGCACTCTGCCTAAGCAGGCACTTTAATCTGCTGAGCTAACTGGCCAGCTCTCCAGGAGTTAATTCTTGACTGATTTTGTCCTATTGTCCATTTTTTGATTGTGGTTATTTGTACTGTTATGTTTATGATTTCATTCACAACATAATCTTCATGTGTACAATACCATTTTGTTCCAAACCTCTTTATTGTTTGATTTCTCCTCTTTTATAATTCTCTGTGTTCTCTGAAGAGTCTGTGGTCTGTCACAAGTACTACACATTCCGAAAGGACAAATTCTTTATTAGCTCCAGAGTGTCCCCTTGCTTAACCACAAGAAATACGCCACCACACAAGTATTTTTCTTTTCCTAACTTTTTTTTTTTGGTGGTGGTGGAACCAGGATTTGAACTCAGGCCCTTGTGCTTGCCAGGGAAGGGCTTATTCCACTGAGCCATCTTTCCTCTTTTCCTAACTTTTGCCTTTGCCCTTGAATAAAGCACTTCATGATTCCTCTTTGGCATATTGGAATTGTTAGCATCACTAATCTTGGGCTTAATCTTAATCATGCTCAGTCTCAGATTGAAAGCCTTTTGAGCACAATTGTTATGATAGCTGACTCCTGAAAGATAGATAAGAGGCCCACTAGGTGACAGTGGATACTGGGCAGGTGTCACAAGAGAGTACACAGATTGCCATGGGGATGATTCACTTCTCAGACAAAATGTAATGGGATAGAGTGAGATGGCATAGCTACTGTCTCACAACTCAGAGTTTCATGCAGTTTAAAATAAAAAACAGTGCCAGCAAGATAGCTCAGTGGTTTAAAGCTCCTGCTTAGGCAAGCTTAGGCAGGCCTAGGGGACCACTGTTCAATCCCCTGCACCACATGCTGTGCCAGCCCCGCCCTCAGGCTGGTCTGAGCTGGGAAAAAAAAAAATGAAAAACACTTGTTTATTTCTGCAGCTTTTAATTCAATATTTTGGATTGCGTTATTATAGAAGCTATGGGAAATGAAGTTACATGCAGTGAAGAGACACCTTTCTTTCCTAAGCAAAATGTTTCATGTCAATTATTAAACTTTCATATAATAGATATACACATATAAATGTTTATTAGCACAGTTCAAAATAATTGAATCTGTTGTATGCCTTAATATATATTGTTAAAATTTTATGATTTCTCACATTTTAACATTATCCTGTACATTATCGCTTATATCTTGTTAAATATTTTAAAATATGGTTCTTATTTCTTCTTATTATGCAGTTTTGCAGTAATGTCTTTGCTCATGCAAAATTTCCATAGTTATAAATATTTATATTTTTTCATTTCTTGTTAGTCTAATTTTTCTAATTAGCATATTTATATATCTTTGTTCAAATCACCATGTACTTCCCTAAGGCAATATTAGAAAATTGGTAATACCATAACAGGTCAGAGTAGTAACTTCTGAAAGGCTCTTGATACTTCAAGAAGATAATTTTTTTCTTGTATTTTAGGGAAGAGTCTACAAGGTGTTCATATCAGACTCACTACTAGATCAGACTAATAGTGATCCACATGTTTACAGCCTCCCAAGAGCTAAGATTACAAGCCTGCGGCACCATGCCCAGTCTCAATTGCTGTCTCAGTGCACTCCGGGGGCGAGACTAGCATGGAAGGCCAGGGGATAGAACCCCTGTCACCTGCTTGCAGATGCTTTAATCCATTGAGCTATTTGTCTAGGCCTTGATAAAATATTTTTGCTTCCACTTAAAGCTGAGGAAACTGAGGCTAAAGGAGGGGAAGTCATACTAGATTGAGGAAATTAACCTCTGTCAAATACGAGATGAATGACCATTGAGCCAGGGTCTCCAGTGCAATGCCTTCTTGCTGAGATTCCTTTATATAACTTCATCATTATAAAAAAAAAATCAAATGGGGACATTGCATACATATCTGTGAAAGTAGTATCACAAAGAAACACAGTGTGGTATGATGTGAAATTATTAATGTTGGTTAGATTTTTAGTACTATTATAACAAAACTTGCAAAGGAATGAGCTGATCTGTCTCTCTATTCAATTTCAGACCTTTTGAGACATAACAATATCTTTCTGGGTATAACAATATTATTCTAAAATGCTAGACAATGAACTTGCATTATCTGCAGATGGTAAGTCATTTGCTAAAGCTGGAAAAAAGTATGGATCCTGAGGGATATCATGACCCATTAACAGTGGGAAGCAGACCTACATTGAATAATAATTTAGAACTATTACTAAGATAATTAGAAAGCCAATCTGCTGCCAGAAGTGTTAGACCTTAGCTTTTCCATTTATTAAAAAGCAGATCCTAATCTGTGAATGAAAAGAACCCAAAGTTCACTATTACCATAACCCCAACATCTGCTTGCCATAAAAAGATAATGATTTAGTAAAAATTAATTTCAACTCTTCAGGTAATGTAGATTTTAAAAGATGATTACTTCATTCACATTTTTTCCACATTATTACAACTTAAATGTTTCTTGATATTTACTCAACAATGTATTTTAGGAACGAGGTATTTTAGGAAAATTGCTTTTTATCTTACTTTTAATTATAAAAACGTTTTAAACAGATTTCTTTCCAGATTTTGCTGTGTTCCTCTTATAGGAGCTGTGGTGTGCTCTGAATATAGCCAGGATCCTATATAATAAATAACCACAGTGACCACGCTGAGACTTGTGGAAAGGAGTCAGATTGCTCACTTTACCAATGCTTTTTCTGTCCATGTAGAAGTCCATGGAGACAGTTATCTTGCCCTTTTTTCCACTTAATTTCTCTCCAAGTCTCCTTTCTTCTTTAGTAAGCAGATATTTAAAAGAAGCAATTAACTGACTGCTTGCTGTTGCTTAACTCAGAATGGAGAGAAAAGAACTAGTCTGGACAAAGAAAAGCTGCCTGCTCCTCCTCACCTAGTCTCTTCTCTCTTGTCCTTGTCCTTGATCTGTTGTTCTTCTTTTTCTCTGTCTCTGTCTTTGTCTCTCTGTCTCTGTCTCCATCTCTGTCTCTCTGTGTCTGTCTATCTCTTTCTTTCTCTCTGTCTCTCTCTTTCTCTCTTTCTCTCTCTCAAAGAAATGTGGACTCTCTACCTGGTATTCTAGTCATATGATGATGTTAAAAGCCAGAAAGGACTGAAACATTTGACTCTTTCCAACTACTTGGATTCCACTCTTTTTTTAAAAATAATTTTATTGAGAAACAAATAGCAATGAGACAGTTTCAAAACCAATTAGTAGGACAGGTTCAATAATTAATACATTGCATATTGTTGTCTTAGTGGTTATTCATTATCCAGGATGCAGACATGATATCCTGTCCACAAACACTACTACAACATATCTCGCTATTCAATGATCCAAGAGGAGTCAGCTGTGTATCTATCTTATTTTGAACATACAGATACAAAATGGTTGTTCATTTGTATCCTCTTTTTTGTTTAGTTTTGTCAGAGAAAGGTATTCCATTTAAATGTTGTAGGTTCCTGAATTCAGCAAAATATTCCAAAGTATTCCATAAGAGTAATGGATTTTCTGTAAGACTGGCAATGACCAAAGTTGTTGACTTGACTAGGGAGATAGCTCAGTGGAATAAACATTTGCCTCACAAGAGCAAGGGCCTGAGCTCAATGGTCAGTTCTGCCAAAAAAGAAAAAAAAAAAAAGGTTGTTGACGAGCCTTTTACAGCACAGCTTATTAATATCACTTTACTTTTTATATCTCATTTTTATACTTTTCTGCTGGATGGTGAAGACTAACATAAAGTAAGACCCCTATAACTTTTATATCTGATAAGGTCAGTCAAATCCCCTCAGGATTTATCCTGAAACTCTATATAGCATTCTATAGATCCTTTGTCAAGGTCAGCCATGTGGATGAGTCACAGCTGTTGCTTGACCAATTTGGTCACCGTGAAAGCCTGAGAGGATGTTTTCTTGTCATGTGACTCTCCTTAGGGACACTCTGCATCATGGATCACATTCCTCTGTGGCCCCATAATCTCCTTGATCAGAAAATATGGGACACAACTGAGTTACATGATGTTACAGTACAGGTTCTCCTATATCCTGAGTCATTAAACCTTGAAAGGCTAGGGCCAGAATGTTGGCTGTTCTTGCAGCTCTTCTTTTTCTCTAATTTTTGGTCTGTGAACTTAGGTTGTTAAGCATCCATAAGAGAAGCATATCAATACTACCCTATAGCATAGGCAGTACAGCTTACCTTCACTATCTGTCTGAATATAAAACATCTTAGGCATAACATGGAACATGTATTTTCCATCAAGTATTGACATGTTAAATTTTAAGTCCATACAGAATATGAAGAAAAAAGCTATATATATATATATATATATATATATATATATATATATATATATATATATAATAGGATAAACAGTTACATATTTTTACACAGAAATTTAGAAATCTAACTATATGCAGCATTGTAGCAGGACAGTCCTATGACATTTTTTCTTTTCTCTTGTTTTCATTTATTACCCCCCTACTTTTTAAACAAACATTTACTTGAGAGACAGTATGGCAGTAACTGGTATGTCATGACAAACAGTACGTATTTAGAGACCATAAAGACAGGCATTCCAAGCATGCCCCTACCATCACACATTGCCATCTTCAGTGCAGTTACTTAGTTCTCAAGTATCAGCATGTATATTTAGTCAGAGTGAGAATGCTACCAATTAACTTCTGGTTTCAAAAACATGCTGCAGATTCTCAGGATCATTCCCTTACCCATCTTGTGCTTATAAATGCATGGCTTTGCCCCTGCCATGTTTCCTAACTTTCCTCCTTGCCCTCTCTTCATTGTCTGATCCTCAAGTTCTTGCTTTCCTTTTAACTGTGTTATACCTTTCTATTTTTATTTTTTTCTTTTGAGTTCTTACCTTAGGGCCCCAAAATTTAAAGACCTAATCCAGAAATGGGCATCCGAGATGAACACGCACTTCTCAGAGGATGAAATTAAAGAAGTGAATAAATATATGAAAAAATGCTCCACATCACTAGCCATCCATGAAATGCAAATTAAAACAACACAGAGATACCATCTCACCCCACAAAGAATGCATATCATAAGCAAATAAGCTAACAACAGATGTTGGAGAGGCTGTGGCGAAAAAGGAACCCTTCTCACTGCTGGTGGGAATGTGCAACCATTGTGGAAATCAGTGTGGAGACTCCTTAAAACACTAGGACTGAAAATCGCATTCAAGCCAGCTATCCCCTACTGGGAATTTTCCCAGAATAACTGAAAACATCATATCATAGTGATATATGTATACCTATACTTATAGCAGCACAGTTTGTGTCAGCCACATCTTGGAAACAAACAAGATGCCTGTCACCTGAGGAATGGACCAAAAAGATGTGGTATTTTTATACAATGGAGTAATACGCAGTTATAAAAAATGATAAACTTGAAGCTTTTATAGTTAAGTGGATGCCACTTGAAGATATACTAGTAAGTGAAATAAACCAGACCCAAATGTGTAAATATCATTTATACTCCCTAGTATGGATTATACTCTTGATGTCCTTGAAAATAGATTTTAAGTATTGTTTCATTTTTGTCTTTTTTAAACAACATCATTTACATTGACCACAGTAAGAGTCACGGTGGTAGGCAGGAAGATACCAAAATAATGAAAGCAATTGGTTCATATTCAAATTGTTTTCATTGTACTTTCTAACCTTGATCATGCTGTTGATGGTTTAGGAAATTATTTTCCTTTTCTCAAATGGGACTCCTAAGCTAGTGATCTCTAAATTTTCTTTCAGCTCTAAAATTGTGCTAATTATTTAAGAGTAACACATATAAATTTGTATGCTTAATTGTATAAAAATCTACCGTTTAGTATCTATGAACAAGAATCATTATATAGCAGCATTCTGATGCATTCAGCAAGTTTTGTTGAGATAAGGATACTTTAAGTGAAAATTTGGGACATTGTTGAAGGGCAAACAAAATGATCATTATGCCAGAGAAATGTGACAAATTCCTGCCTTTTATATGTACTTAACCAACACAAGAAAACAGTTGAATATTTTGCATTTCAATATATATAAATTTATATCATAGTTCAGGATATAATAGCATTATAACTCAAGTACAGACTTTTCAAAATCATTTCTTCCATATATTTTTTAAAATATAATTTATGAGTCACTTATATTTCATAAATAAGAATATATTCTAACTTTTTCTCCCAAAATT
Source organism: Ctenomys sociabilis (assembly GCA_004027165.1). Taxonomy (NCBI): domain Eukaryota; kingdom Metazoa; phylum Chordata; class Mammalia; order Rodentia; family Ctenomyidae; genus Ctenomys; species Ctenomys sociabilis. Next base: position 9,991 of record PVKA01041451.1, on the reverse strand, counting down.
AATAACATTTAACATAACATATAGAGACAACATCACACTTCCAAAAAAAATAAACCCATAATAATTTCAAGGTGATAAGTGAAATATAGCTTAGGAAAGCATTTAAAAGAGATAGGTGATATATTTATTTAAGAGAGTGCTAGACATGCTCTGTACTTCTTCCTCCTGCAAATTATAATACCAATCATTAATATGTGCTTTGTAATATTAATTAATGCATTCATACATTAATATGAGGCTGAAATAACTCCCTTTAGCTTACCCTTTCATAGGACATTTACATTAAAGTCTATACATAGCTGTTTGTATTACAAATCTAGCTACAAATTAATTTCCTAGTTCTAGTCATAAACTTGGAGATAATTACTTTGACTATTTACATTTTCTTCAGTACTGTGTTAAATTGAGGCAAATACAAGTTTTAAAAAGGAAATCTGTGCAGGAGCATTTTAATTTAATGTTAAAAAGCTTCAACATGGAAAAGAAAAGGAACAACGAAGTGAAGAGGTAAGGCATAGAATGAGAAAACGTTTTGCCAGTTACTCCTCAGGCAAAGGATTAATACCAGGAACATATAAAGAACTAAAAAAATTAAATCACCATGCTTAAGGACCCAGTTAAAATGGGCATCTGAAATAAATAGGTGCTTACTAATGGCATTTCTCACATACAGATAATAAATACAGACAAAAATGTCAACATTACTGATTAGTAGAGAAATTCAAGAAAAATACTGAGATTTCATCTCACCCTGGAAGGGCTAGCTACCTCCCAGAAATCAACCACTAATGAATGTTGGTGAGGATGTGGGGAGAAAGTAACTGCTCTCCATTGTTGGTCAAAGAAAACTGATACAACCACTCAGAAAAATAAGTGTGGAGGTTCCCCAAAACACTCAACATAGACATTGCATATAATTCAGCTATTCACCTTCTAAGTATCTTCCCCAAAGAGTTAGGGGTATCACATCACAGTGATGTATGAATACCAATGTTTATAGGTAACACAATTCATAGCAGCTAAACCCTGGAAACAGTCGACATGTCGATCCATCATAGATGTATTGACAGAGAAATTATGTCTTTTTTTTTTTTTTTCATCATGAACAGAATGTATTTATTGAGGGAAAGAAAGTTCCTATCCAAGAGAAGACAGGAAGTGGGCCCAAGCAGGTTGTACCCAGGAGAAAATGTGTCTTTTATACACAATGGAGTACTAGTCTGCCATAAAGCAGGATAACCTTGAGCCATTTGTAGGAAAAAATGATGCATAATGTTAGGATCATAATGTTAAGTAACTCAGACACACAAGGCCAAATATTACCTGGTTTCACTTATATGAAGAAATTGGTACATATAAAGTATGACATAAAAGGCAGACAATGCGGGGGGAAAGAGACAGAAACAGAGAGAGAGAGAGAGAGAGAGAGAGAGAGAGAGAGAGAGAGATCCAATTCAGGATCTAAAAGGGTACCTTGACTTAATATCATTGACTTACATGTATTTTTTTTCTATTCTTTGGCCTATTAGTCGGATTTCCAATCTGTATATAAGATAACTAATGTTGCAAAACCTTACTAATTGCATAAACCAGCCTAATCTTAAATAAAACAGAATGGATAAAAGGGAAAAATAACTGAAATGTACCATGTACATATACCAATTTCTTAGAATCATAGGAAGGGAATATTAAAAATATTTTAATGGGCCCCCAAGACTTCTGAGTGAGCAAGCGGTTGGCCTGAGACATGCCAGGCTGAATTGCCCAGCAACTCCGTTATTCCCTGCCCCCAAGCTCACTGAGTGAGTGGGAACTTTGTGAAATCTCCCGCATGTGCCAACCGAACCACCCTCGCCCAACCTGGCAAGTGTGTGGGAGAGTGCTTGTGCTCCCCAGTGCTCCCTGGACAAAGGACACAACAGAGGGGAGCCACAGGCTCACAGTTGTACCACATCAGAGCTACAACAAAAAGGAACTGAACACAACAGCTAGATCCAGGCCAGGCATAACTGGATAACATCAAACTTAATAGACTCGCACCAGAATCTCATAATGCACTAAGGTCAAAACTGCAGCAAAGCTCTACACCAAAGGTCAGAGGTAAGTGCTATTCAAAATGACAAAGACAAGGTTAAAAAGGCAATCTCAAGCCATGAGTCCACCAATAAGTGCAGATGACACTAGCTCAGCTTAAATTAACAGAGGCAGAAGCAAACAAACAACAGCAAAAAGGTATAGAGGAGCTCAGACCAGAATCAATGCCTAAAATAAAAAAAGAAATTTTTGAAAACATAGCATCTGAAGTAATGAATCAAATCCAGAAATGTATGGGGGAAAACTAATGCCCACCCAGAACAAGTGCAGAGAACAGTACTCCAGCTGAAACATAAAAATTAACAGGGTCACAAGCAAAGAAACCACAGCAGAAAGGTAAAGAGGAACTCCAACCAGAAATAATTTTTGAAATAAAAAAAGAATTCTTTGAAATAAAGGCATCATAAGTAGAGAATCAATTCCAGAAATACATAGAGGAAATCCAATTTGGAAAAACTCTGCAGTAAAAGAATTAATAGCTACCTCCAAAGAAGACATTAATAAAAAAAAGTAGAGGAGATCAAAACATGATGGATTCCTGGAATGAGCAATACAAAAAAGAAATAAAATGCATGAAGCAGAGTCAAAGAGAACTCAAATTCTCAATCATGAGTCTACAAAACCATTTGAGTAAAAGCGAAAACAGTGTTTCAAATCTTGAGGACGCTGGCACAGCTAGTGAAGAGGTGAGAAAGGATCGCTTAAAAACAATGAGGATGCAGGAAAAAATAATCTATCACCTGCAAGATGATGCCAAGATGAAAAATGTGAGGTTGATTGGCATCAACTAGAATGGAGTCAATAGAAATGCTATAAAAAGAATACGGACAGAAGTCATAGCAGAAAACTTCCCAAATATGAGGAAACGATATAACATTCAGGTAACTGAAGCATACAAAACACCAAATAATTTGAACACAACTAAAAACAAACCGAGACATATAATAGTCAAGCTCACATAAATCCAACACAAGAATAATATACTGAAAGCTGCTAGAGAAAAGAAGCAAATTGCATGCAAAGGAAAACCCTTCAGAATTACAGCCAAATTCTCTGCAAAAACCATGAAGGCAAAGAGAGCATGGAGAAGATTTCTTGAAGTCCTGTATGAAAACAAATTCCAGCCCAAAGTAATATACCTCACAAAACTCTCTTTCAAGTTTGATGGAGAAGTGAAATGCTTCCATGACAAAGAACAACTAAAGCATTTCATGATGACAAAACCATCCCTACACAGGCTAATGAAAGATGTTCTAGAGAGAGACCACAATGACCAAAACTCTACAAATGAGAATGGAAGGAGTCCACTAAACAGCACAAACAATTAAACACAGGACAAAAAGGAGTAAACAACAGAAGGTAAATATCATGACAATCATAAATTAAGACCATCAACGTAAATGGACTCAATTCACCAATTAAGAGAAATAGACTGGCACAGTGGATTAGGAAACAAAATCCAACAATGAGCTATATATAAGAAATATACTTAATTCAAAAAGATATTCATAGGCTTAAAATCCAAGTATAGAAAACAATACTGCATGCCCCAGCACCTCAGACAAAAGCAGGAGTAGCAATTCTGTTCTCAGAGAGTCTCAACTTCAAATGAAGACTGACCAAAAGACACAAAGAAGGCCACTATATATTGGTTAGGGGAAAAATTCAGGAGCAAGTGGTAACACTCAGGAATACCTATGCACCAAACACAGGAACACCCAACTATGTAAGAAATCTTAATGGATATGAAAAATCTAACATCCAAGACCACCCACAATCTTAAGAGGAGACCTTAACACTGCCTTATCTCAAAAAGATAGGTCGACCACACAAAAAATCAGCAAAGAAGTAGCAGAACTGAACCAGAGCTTGGAACAAGTGGACTTGGTGGACATATAAGGAATATACATTTTGTTCAGCTACACACGGATCATTTTCTAAAATAGACCACACACTAGTCCATAGGTCATGCTTAAGTGTATGCAAGAAAACAGAAATTATCCCATGCATATTATCCAAGCACAGTGCAATGAGACTGGAAATAAATGACAAAAGAAATCAGAAAAACCCAGTAAATTCATGGAAATTAAACAACACCCTACTGAGCAAACAATGGGTCACAGAAGAAATTAAACAAGAAATTCAACAATATCTGCAGTTCAATGAAAATTCAAGCATAACTTAATGTAATTTCTGCGATGCAATGAAAGCAATTCTCATAGGGAAAATCATAGCTATGAACTCACACATCAGTAATACATAATTGGAACAAATAAACACCCTAATGTTGCACCTCGGACATATAGAAAGGAAGAGCAAACCAACACAGAGCCCAAAGATGGGAAGAAATAAAAAAGATTACAGCAGAAATTAATTCAATTGAGATGAACAAAACAGGTCAAAGAATTCACAAATCAAAAAGTTGATTCTTTGAAAGACAAAAAAATGTTGATAAGCCCCTAGCTAACCACATCAAAAAGATGAAAGAAAAACATTCAAATACAAACAATAAGGAATGAAAAGGGTAAAATCATCACAGACCCAGGGGAAATCCAGAAGATTATCAATAGCTACTTCAAGAATCTTTACCTTCACAGAATAGAAGACACAGAAGAAATGGACCAATTCCTCGAGAGGTACAAATTACCAAAACTGAATCAAGAAGACATAATGATGCTCAATAAGCCAACAACAGCCAACTAAATAAGAAACATAATAAAAAGCCTGCCATCAAAGAAAAGTCCAGATCATGATGGATTCACAGCTGAATTCTACAAGAAATTTATAGAAGATATAATCCCTATACTCCTCAAACTTTTCAGTGAAATTGAAAAGGAAGACATCCTCCCAAAATCATTTCTGGAGACAAGTAGTATACTGATTCCAAAACTAGGAAAAGGCACAACCAAAAAAGGCCAATCTCCCCATGAACATAGACACAAAAATCCTCAATAAAATCCTAAAAAACAGAATAAAGCAAATCATCAAGAAGATCATACACCATGACCAAGTAGGAATCATCCCAGGGATGCAAGGATGGATCAATATTCGAAAATATATAAATGTAATACAAAATATTAATAGACTGAAGTCTAAAATCCACATGATCATCTCAGTTGATACAGAAAAAGCTTTTGACAAAGTCCAACAATCATTCATGTTCAAAAACCTAAAATAGGCATAGATGGCTGCTGCCTCAATTTTGTAAAAGCCGTCTATGACAAACCAACCTCTAATATAATTCGGAATGGGGAAAAACTGAAATCTTTTACTCTTAAATCAGGTAAAAGACAAGAATTTCCTCTATTACCCCTCCTATTCAATATAGTTTTGGAATGATTAGCAATAGCCATTAGAAAAAAGGGAAAAATAAAAGGAATCAGAATAGGTAAAGAAGAAGTTAAATTATCATTATTTTCAGATGACATGATACTTTACTTGGAAGACCCAAAAAGTTCCACCAAGAAGCTGCTAGAATTGATACAGAAATTTAGTAGCATAGCAGGATCCAAAGTCAATACTCAAATATCAATAGCATTCCTCTACATAGATAACAAACAAACAACAGGGAAAGTACGAAAACAATGCCTTTTACAATAACACTGCAGAAAATGAAATACCTTGGAATTCACTTAACCAAGAAAGTCAAAGATCATTTCATGGAAAGTTACAATACCCTAAGAAAAGAGATCATAGAGGATTTCAGAAAATGGAAAGATATTCCATGATCCTGAATAAGAAGAACCAACATGATGAAGATGGTCATACTCGTAAAATTGTTGTACAGATTTAATGCAATCCCCATCAAACTGCTACCAACATATCTCCCACACCGAAAGAAATCGTTTCTAAAATTTATTTGGAAGCACAAAAGACCTAGAATAGCAAAGGCAATACTGGCCAACAAAGAACAGGCAGGAAGCATCACAATTCCTGACTTGAAATTATCCTACAAAGCCACTGTGATAAAATCAACATGGTATTGACAAAAAAAATAGACCTGAGGCACAATGGAATGGATGTGAAGATGCAAAGGCATTAACAAACACACTCTGCCACCTGATCTTCAACAAAGGGGCCAAACACACTTACTGGAAGAAAGATAGCCTCTTTAACAAATGTTGCTTGAAAAACTAGCTTTCTACATACCAAACACTAAAATGACCCAGGTGTATCACCATGCAGTAAGGTGAAGTCAAAATGGATTAAAGATCTAAACATTAAACAGAAACACAATCTCCTGGAAGAGAAAGTAGGAGGAACTCTTGAAGACATAGGGGTAGGCAAAGAGTTCAGTAACAAATATGTATTCACATGGGAAACACTTGAAAGAATTAACAACTGGGATCAACTCTTCTGGAGGAGTTTCTGCATGTCAAAAGGAATTGTCAACAAAGTGAAAAGACAACTCACAAATTTCGAAAAAAATCCTAACTAATAAGCACTCAGACCAAAGAACTAAGATATATTATGGTCCTCAAGTTTAAAGACTCAGTTCAGAGATGGGCATCTGAGATGAATATACACTTCTCAGAGGACGAAATTAAAGAAGCGAATAAATATATGAAAAAATGCTCCATATCGCTAGCCACTGAGATACCATCTCACTCCAAAAAGAATGGCTATCATAAGTAAAGCAACCAACAACACATGTTGGAAAGGATGTGGGGAAAAGGGAACACTTCTCCCCTGCTGGTGGGAATGCAGACTGGTGCAACCATCGTGGAGTTCATTTTGGAGACTTCTCACAAAAGTAGGACTAGAAATCCCTTTCAAGCTGGCTATCCCCCTACTGGGAATTTTCCCAGAGGAACTGAAAACATCATATCATAGTGATATATGTGTACCTATGTTTATGGCAGCACAATTTGTGATAGCAAAATCTCGGAAACAACCAAGATGTCTGTCACCTGAGGAATGGTTGTAAAAGATGCGGTATTTCCATACAATGGAGTATTACTAAGATATAAAGAATGATAAACTTGAAGCATTTATATTGAAGTGGATGCCACTTGAATATATACTCATAAGTAAAATAAACCAGACGTACATGTGCAAATATTTTATAGTCTCCCTAGAATAAGAAGTCAAAAGAATAAACACAAATAGAAATGTATAAGAATAAGTAAAAGGAATTTAGTTAGATAAGGTAAACTGAATGTCATATGTTGCAGTGTCCTAATCTGCTTCTGTTCTGGTTGGTTAACAACCTAAGTTCACAGATCTGAAATAGGAGAAATGGAAGGGCAAGAAGGACAGCCAAAATTTTGGCCCTAGCCTTTCAAGTTCAGTGAAGACTTAGGACACAGGAGAACCTGTACTGTAACATCATGGAACTCAGTTGTGCCCCAAATATTTGATCAAGGAGATTATGGAGCCACAGAAAAAAGCAATCAATGATCTATAGTGTGCCTAAGGAGAGTCACATGGAAATAAAACTTTCTCTCAGTCTGTCACAGAGTACAAACTGGTCAAGCAATGGCCATGACTCATTCACATAGCTGACACTGACAAAGGATCTATAGAGTGAGGTACGGGGCCACAGGATAAACCCTGAGGGGACTTGACTGACCTCATTAGATACCAAAGCCACATTTTTTGTTATATTGGTCTTGCTGTATCTCAGTCTTAACCATTCTGCAGAAAATTATAAAAATGAGGTATATAAAATAAAGTCATAATAATAAGTAGAGCTGTAAATGGTTCTAGTCAACTTCTTCAGATAACCCACTATCATTGTGGACTGCTGGACTGTGTTTGATTACTTAGCTGAGTTCAGGCACCTATAACAATTGAATGACAATGGAATGCCCATCTTTGACAGGACTAAGCAAAAAAATGGGATACAAAGGAAGAACCATTCTGTGTTTGTATAAATAGTACAGTTAGGATAAATATGCAGTACTTCTGTATAATTCTATGAGAAGCAAGATTTACACTAATAGTGTTTGGACAGGATATTCTGTCAGCTTCGTGTACATGGACAACCATTAGGAAGATAACAAGGCAGAAAGTATTAATTATTGGAACTGTACTATAATTCAGCTTTAAAAAGTAAGATATGTATATAGCTACATTCTCTTAATTCGTTGATTAGATACATGTGCTCTAATGGTATTTGTAAGTAGAATATCAAGAATGTGCATTGTACAACAAAAAACCACTACAAAACAATATGCAATCTATTAATTATTGGATATGTCCTGCTAATTTGATTTGAAACTATCTCAATAAAATCATAAAAATATATAAATATAAATAAAAACATTTTACATTTTTTTGTATTTTTTTTATTTTGATAGTGGGAATCAAACTCAGGATTTCTCACTTGCCAGGCCTGCATTTAACCACTAAGTTGTATCCCTACCCTATAAGACATTTTATAACATTCAACTCTGAGATACTATGAAACTTCATGGTTGAAGAAATAATTTGTATAAAAATACTACATCTTTTGCATCCATTCCTCAGGTGATGGGCAGTTTGCTTGTTTCTAAGATTTGGCTATGACACGTTGTGACATGGGTATTTATATATATATATATATATATATATATATATATATATATATGTAGTGTATATAATATATATATATATATATATTATATATATATATACACTATAATCACTGTGGCATAATGTCTTCAGTTCTTTTGGAAAATTACCCAGAAATAGAACAGCTGTGCTGTATGCTATTTCCATTCCTAGTTTTTTGCAGAGTATCCACAGTGATTTCCATATTGGTTGTACCAGTCTGCATTCCCACCAACAGTGGAGTGGGTTCCTTTTGCCATAGCCTCTCCAGCCTTTGTTATTAGCTGATTTCTTTATGATACCTTTTTTTTCTGCGGTGAGGTGGTATCTCAGTGTTGTTCCCATTAGTATTTATTGAATGGCGAGTGCTGTGCAACATTTTTTCATGTATTTATTTGTCACTTATATTTCTTCATCTGAGAAATGTGTTTTCATTTTATATGCTATTTTTTATTGGGTCTTTAACTTTTAGGGACCTAATTTTTTTAGTACTCTATATATTTTAGAGACAAGATGTTTGTTTGAGTGATTGTTGGTACAGATTTTTTCCCAATTTGTGGGTTGTCTTTTCACTCTGGTGGTGATTTATTTTGACTTGCAGAAACTTCTGAATAAGATTAGATCTCAGCTGTTGTTTCGTTGGAGTATTTTCCATGCAGTTTGGTTTCTGTTTATGACTACTGGCCTACTCTTATCTTCAAGATTTCCACCTACTTTCTCTTTTGGTAATTTAATGTTTCTGTTTTAATGTTTATTTGTTTTATTTTATATTTATTTATTTATTTTGTCTTTTTGAGACAGGGTCTCACTATGCAGTTCAGGCTGGCCTTAAGCTCACTTTGTAGCTCAGGCTGGTCTCAAACTCACAAAAATCCTCCTGCCTCAGCCTCCAGAGTGCTGGGATTACAGGCATGCTCCACCACGCCTGGCTTGTTTTAATGTTTAGATCTTTAATCTATTTCGACTTTAGTTTAGTATATGGCTATAGGCTTTGGTCTATTTTTAGTTTTCAGCCTGTGGATAACCAGTTTTTCCATTACCATGTGACAAAGAGGCTATTTTTCTTCCAGTGAACGGATTTGACCCCTTCAACAAAGATAAGATGGCTGAATGTCCTTGTGGTTGCATTTGCATCTTTTAATCTGTTCCATTGATTCTTGGATCTGGCTTTTTTTTTTTTTTTTTTTTTTTTTTTTTTTTTTTTTTTTTTTTTTTTTTTTTTTTTTTTTTTTTTTTTTTTTTTTTTTTTTTTTTTTTTTTTTTTTTTTTTTTTTTTTTTTTTTTTTTTTTTTTTTTTTTTTTTTTTTTTTTTTTTTTTTTTTTTTTTTTTTTTTTTTTTTTTTTTTTTTTTTTTTTTTTTTTT